>JAGFPH010006102.1:11059-42985 GCA_018207615.1 Philaenus spumarius | reverse complement strand
GTATGAGGAATTCGCGGATGGGGACCCTTTCTACCTGATACCCGTAGGCAAAACTCCTAAACTCGCGTAGAATAGGAGGATTTTACCTTGGGCGAGCTTCTGTTATACGAGTGGGATGAGCGAAGTGAGTTTGTACGCTGCGAGCGTTATGTTCTCTTTGCAGTTTGCTAGAAAAATGAAAAGGTTTTTGACTTCGTCGCAAGATGTCCAATTTCAGCCAATATCATATTATATTGGTTTTCGTAAAAGGAATTGGATAGGAATGAATTTGTTGATTATTAGAACGAGGGAAGTCTTGGAAGATATTCAAAGCACACTTGGAAGTGTAGATGGGATTGTATAACGTAGTTTAATTATTGAGAAATTGACGACTTATTATTACGGTATAACAAATAAAAAATAAATTATACAAATTGTCAATAGGGTATGTATAAAGGGAGTTCATAAAGTCCCCTTTAACTTTGGAACAAGTATAAATATAGCTCGGAATTTGTAGCAAGGACTGTGACCTCGAGATGCGCAGTAGACTCGGAGTTAATTCGAGTGGTGGGGGGTCAGAGAAGCTCAGTCGATTACCGAGCTTTGAACGGAACAGTCTTGAAGCAATTGTACGCGTTTCCAATAACATTATTGTCCGTGCACAAATCAATTTTTAATTTAACTATCGCTGTTTATTATTGTTATTTAGCGTTGTTTATTTTTTAATGTTTATATTTGTATAATTAGGTTTAATGGAAGCATTTTATGTGGGTATGCTAGTTTTTTAACTTAACTGTCGGTTTTTAAGATGCAATGTGTTTTTTCGACATTCAGTAAATAGTATATTTCATCACTAGGACCGAAAGTGATGCTTTTCGAAAGGATACTTTTCATCACACTGTGATTAATAATATTAATAATAAATTTAATATATTCATTTTCAAAATAAAGTATTTTTCTCAGTAACATTCCTGAAGTAAAAATGACAACATAGGCCTAGTTTCCGTTTACAGCACTAACTAAATTATTGAGGTCACCTGATTTTCATATCCACTAAATTAATTGGAACAGCTGATATCAAATCATCGCATAATATTAATAGGCACAATTTTAATACACTACTAGCGATACTTTTACACGAATAAACGTAGGCCTACTTATGTACTTTTTTAAATAGTAAGTTGTAAGTTCATTTAGTTTACTTAATACTTTAAATAGTATCAAAATGTAGTTTTTATTATTACTCATGTTTATTTCTTTGTTAAAATAGTTATTATATCTATCGTTATAAGTTGTTTTAACGTTAATCATGAACAAGAAACAGGTCCGCGAGCGTTACCGGCATCAGACAGACAAAAACTGAGATAGGCTTGTTTCGGATTCTTTGGTGTCCCTTCCCCTCCAACGGTCGGCGAACCAACTTGCCTATATTCTTCCCTCCCTCCAGCGCATCGTAAAGTCCTTGCTAAATCTCACCAGCTAAATCTGCTTCGGGGTATCTTTATAATATGACAAAAAGAGATGAATTTTGTTGTAACCGACAATTTCACATCTTCAAAACATCTTATTAACTCAGATTTTTAATTAGGTCCGTTACAATACCTTTCATTGGTAATAAAGCTAAAGACTTTCCATAATTCTAAATTTAGATTAAAAGCTCAAAATGACAACCATTTACTTCTTTGCAAAAATAAAGCCTTGACTCAAAGGATTGCTTTACATTACTTAACATCTGGATATGCAGCATTGAATAAACGCACTGTTTCGTGTAGATTCCTCCTTGCTTCCCTGTGTCTAGAAACTGCAAGTTTATTCGTTCCAATAGTTATTGGACTCATCGCCAGCAATCCTTTGAAGTTGAATCTTCAATTTAAAGTCACTTGTGAACACTACACGTGTTTCGGACATTTGTCGTCCATCGTCGGGTGATCAAAACCACATCAATACTCGCGCACAATAAAACATATAAACGTCCACGCCATCATATCTTTATGCTGGCACTACTCAGTGCACTGTGTGTTAATTAAGTGTTTTTGATCACCCGACGATGGACGACAAAATGTCCGAATCGCGTGTAGTGTACATATGTGACTTTTAATTGAAGCTAAAACTGTAAAGGATTGCTGGCGGTGAGTATAATAACTATTGTTATTCAAAAGCATATCCGGTTGCTCTAGATCATAAATATAATTTATTCGTTCCTTTTTGCTTATGCCAAATTGTGTAAATAATTGTGTAATACTAGATTTTGTAGATTTTGAATGACCCTCTGGTTCAATAAAATAACATTGAACCAAAGAACCGTTATCCCTTTCCACCGGAACATAGTGTTTGTAACGTAATTAAAATTGTGTTAACACAGTATATAAAATTTGACGTGCCGCCATTTTCGATAGGGTTAAGATAGAGACCTGTAATTTGTGCCATTCTTCTTCATTTATTTTGTGCCCTTTAAAATGAGGTATCACTTGATTTCGGTTTGTATTTAAGATTTTTGAATTACCCTCTCAACCGGGTTTTGAGATTAGGGGAGAAATGGTAGGTTACACCAAAATTCATCTCCTTTTGTCATATTAAGATACCCCGAAGTTCATTTATTTATTTATTCTTGTTCAAAAATTAAGGGGGGGGGACTTCATGGATACCCGGTATATATATTTGTGTGGGTTGTATGTATGTGTATATATGTGAGGGTAAGAGTGTGTGTGGTAATTGTAAGAGTGGCTGTGTTTTGTATATATAGACCACCATGACATTATGTAACTTTTCTTCTTTTTACTTTCTCCCCCTATACCATAGTATATGGAGAAAGTATTGTATTCGTTAAAATTTTCGAGTTTGAGTTTTTGGTGGAAATATCCGTTTTGGGCCCCCCTGCATCTAAAAAAGTGGTTTTCGGAGTGATGTCTGTGTGTGTGTCTGTATGTGTGTCTGTGTGGATGTTATCAGACCTAGAGCCTAAACCAGTCGTCCGATTTTGATGAAATTTGGTATAGAGGTACTAATCCACGGTATTTCATTTTTGTGAATTTTTTATTTTTAAGGGTAATTTTCCCATAAAAACCCTTAAAATAACGGAAAAATCAACTTTTCTCAAAAACGGCTCTAACGATTTTGATTAAAATTTTATAGTTTATTAGGGACCTAAAGTACTGTAAACTGTAAAATTTTAATCAAAATCGTTTGAGCCGTTTTTGAGAAAAGTTGGTTTTTCCGTTATTTTATGCATTTTTATAGGAAAACATCTTTAATACAAAATCACCTCTCCTACCCCACCCTACAAGTCACCGTGAATCTGTTAAATATGTTTGTGAGAAAGTATGTGCCAGTTCCTGGTACCGTTTATTTTAATTTTGTTAAAACTAACTAAATTTGTAAATAGTTGTAGGTAATAAGAATACGGATTATGTAAATGTATATTGTAGAGAGTGCCATTATTGTAACTTTTTGTCGTTCTTGTAATTAATTCATTAAGAGAACGATAAATCGATGGTGTATACCAAGAGAGGACTAACAAAAAGAATGTCATTTTTCTAAAGTTGTTATTTTATTATTAGATAAATTTATTTTGTTGACTTGGAAAATTGAACTAACTGCCGGTAGTGTCAAAAATTTTATATTTTAGTTAACGTCTTTCAAAATAAGGGCATAATTGAAATAAGGTCGATAAGGGCACAACTGATACATTATAGCGTTGGATCTAAGGGTGAAGCAACCCTCAGAAAATCTGTAAAAGTGATATCTAGTGTTCATAATATTAATGATTTGATACCATAACTACTGTATAACATAACGGAGTCTGCAGCAAAATCAACTAAATATTTCAGAAATAGTATTGACACGTAGTTTGTAACAAGCGGTTGAAAAAGTATCTTTTAAGGTTATATCAATTTAAAAAAAAAAACAATAAGTTTTTAAGACTTTTTATGAATAACTTATTGTAAATTATTATTTTGATTCTAAATGTTTTTTAACATTCAATTTATTTAGGTAACCGAATAAACAATATCTATCCAATAATAAAGTTTTTACTATATACTGTACAATAGAATATGTTATTTGCTGCTTTGCAAGACAACATTGTTATGTAGATTTCGTTATAAACCCAGCAGGCGATCGCTATACAGATAATTGATGAAATTGTGCATACAAAAGAATTATGATTTATATTGATTTACTAGGGGTTCTGTCTTTGCTCGCTTCGCTCTCCAACCCCTGCGGTAACATTATGGCGATGCCAATGCAAACCACAAAATCCCTAATTTTTATAATAATTTTTTGCATTTTTCGACTTTTTAGTAGGAATCTTTACGGAAATGATGATTGATTAGGACGGAGGCACTTGGATCTAAGTTGGGTGGTGGGGTTAGCTGCGACCAGTACATAATGTAAGACATAGATCGGAATAGACACGCAATATCCCCAACATTTGTCCACAAAATCCCTAATTTTGTACATAATTTTTATATGTTTTTAATTTTTGAACAGAAATCTATATGAATGAAAATTAAATGTTATTCGTTGGTAAGCGCATCGCTTGAGAACGGCTTGACTAATTTGCCTATTTTTTGTTTCAAAATGTTTGTAATAGGTAAGGAAAATTTTCAAAGTCGGGAAATTAAACATCCGTTTTTCTACGGGTTTTTTGTATGAACTCAAGACCATAGCTCACGAAACAGCTGTTCAGATAAAAAAATCTTAGCTACACATGCTTATGTACATTCATTACCTTAGCAGTAGGCTTATAAGCACATAATTTATAATCACTTTACTATATTTCAAAACCAACAGCTTTTTAGATTATATTGACAAACTAACACAAACAAAAATCAACGAAAAATTCTTATTTATTATAATTCAATTAAAACATCGGTTGTTACATACTATAAATAAAACAGATATTTTAGGGCTACAATGAACCAACAGACCAAAGTTTATTTGCAACCAATTTTGCTAATTTAGAATCAGATAATTATTCTTCACAACTATCAGTTTTTTTTTTTTTTTTTATATTAGGTAAAAGCAACTAAAAGTTTCACTGTATTGTAAGTCAAACATCTAGATTTAATAATATATGGATATAGTTAATATAAATATCCGCCTGTTGCCGCGTAGGAAATCCATCAGTTTGTTTACAGACAACAACACAAAAAATGTCGTGTAGCATAAATCATTGCAATGAAGGAAATAATGATGATCACATTAATTGAAATTTGGACAGGACAGCGTCTGTCGGGTCAGCTATTAATAAAATATTTCATAAAAAACCAGTTTATTGAAATGTATGATTTTGCAAATATTTTAGTGAAAAATGTGAGTCAACAAGGTGTAAATACAGTAACATAAATGCTCACAACGTCGTCAATTCATTCAGGCCTAGGTTTACACGAATAAAATGAATGTAGAGTTGTGTCACTCAATTAACTGTAAAATACTTTATGGTTTAGCAATTGTACATAAAGAGCGTACGCCCTACAATTTAGTTCATTCATTTGGTACGGCTTAGAATGAACCAAATTGAAATTAAAACAATGTAAATAAAACATCAACTTTTAAAAAATGTACATGGGGTTTAAAAAAAAAAACATTCACTTTCGATAGTTATATGGCCTACATACAAAATTGCGTTAGATATTTGTAAGTTTGGTGTAGCACATTTCTGTTTTTGCACAATATTGAACACGTGCTAATGCACTCTACTGTATATCTCTTTATATAAAAACGAATTATTGTTTCGTTTTTTTTGTCCTCTATAGACTCAAAAACTACTCAACTAATTTCACTAAAAAATTCACAATTTACATATAGTAGAACCAGGATTGTTTAGAGAATATGGTCACTTTAATCGAAGAGATTTAAATGGGGTACTTATATACAATAAAAACAAATTGCACTAACTTGCTACAAACTGTAAATCTAAATTTGTGTAATATTATTCTTAAGTGATATAAAAACCATTTGCAATTTTATTACTTAAGACAAAGTAACGAAGTGAAATAACGAAATAACCACTATTAAAATTAAATAAAGCAATAGCGAAGCATTGCCGGTCCACTAGTTTTAAATATTTTTGGAATAAAAAGTAGCCTCTGAAAGGTCTTCTACATGTTAATGAAAGATTCGTTCAAATTGGTTCAGCCATTACGGAGATTAGTCCGGCCAAACAAACAGACAGACAACAAATATATAAGTGTGTGTTTAGGTTTAGGTTATGTGTGAATAACCTTATGAGCTTAGAAAAAAGCTTATATTTTTTAAATCACAAACACTTAAATTTTATTTATATTTATATTTATTTATATTATTGCGCCGGGTTTCCTGCTATTTTGCAGTAATGTGCAAGTTATTGATTACAACAAAAATTTAATCCCTTAAACTAAATGCAATGAACTAAGTTTCGTATTCATTTTCTTTGAAGAAAGTTTTATTTCTCGGTAATTACTTGTTGACACCCTGTAAATGTTTGATCGTTACGCGTTTTCACAAGCTGCTTATTTTTAACTCGTACGGATCCGGGTACAACTTCTAGTTGGAAATTAAATAACTTTATCGGTCTCCCAACAAGGTCGATTAATTCTTGAAAAAAATATCTTATCGTTCATTAATCCAGAGCAATGAAATTTTGACACATATTGTGGTGATTGAAAGATTAAATTATCGAATAAATAACCTTTGGACGGGTCTACTTTCATCTGTGAGTGTTCAGGTGGAAGGTATCACAGGAACGAAATGCATCTCCTAAACTTTTGTTTCATCCTGTCTCTGTCTGGTAAGTCAATACTTGTACAAGATGGTATTGTTTTAAGGAAAAAGGTCGATCGTATTAAAATTTATTGGCATGGATAAAATTAGTATGCATCTATGCTAATATTATAAAGAGGTCAAATTTGTTTGTTTGCATGTATGTAGGGGGTAATCTCTGGAACTACAGAATCGATTGAAAATACAGTTTTACTAATAAAAAGCTACACTACCTTGAGGAACATAGGCTATAATTCATTTGATAAAAAACGTTTTTTATTTCAATATTTTTGTAAATTTAGTCGGAAAAATCTTAGGTTGGCCTAAACTAATGAAACAACACATGCATTCACATTTATTACCATAGGAACCAATTGAATAAAATAACAGATAAAACAACTGTTTGCTCGAATATTTACATTAACAGCTGATTTCAAACATTGAAGCAATTAGTAGTATTTCTAACTTTCAGGTTAGGTTTTTATTAAAGTGTAGACCTAAGCCTTGCTGGTTTTTAAGCTTTATTACTACTACTGTTATAAAATATACGAAATAATTTTATTTGAACATTTAACATTATTTACCACCTTAGCTTTGGGGTTATTATTAATCCTACACCTTTATTATAAAGAAAACATAACATGATTATGTGTATAGAAGGTTCCAAATGGGTTGGCATGCGAAGCACGCAGGGGTTTCCACTATTTATGTATGTAGTGCTTCTTTCTCAGCTTAAGGTTTATGCTTAGATATGTATGTAACGTGAAAATATTGAAAATTATCTTTTTTTTGCATAGGTTAGTTCTAAGTTAGAATATGGACTCGCAATTTGGGAAGGGACTTATATTAAAAAATTAAAGCCAATAGTTGACCTGCTGAAGAACTTTGTTCATCTTTTGTTACACAATACTAAAACCGAACAGAGTGCACATCTTTAAACCCCCCCCCCCCAAATATATTACCATTTAAAAACCTTTTTATCTATAAACTAATGATAACCTTTTTTTACGTAAGCGGGGATGTGATAGCTTTGACATTACGGAATACTGTATATCAAATGTTTTTGTACATAAATCAAATGTCACTGCTTTTAGGAAATCTAGCACCTAAATGTTTTAATTGTAGGCCGGAGAGTATTAAAACATGTTCAAACAGAAACAAATACTCCAATGTGTTACGTAATATTTTGCTTGAACATGACGATGTACATTCTTATTTTAATGTAATACCTTGACTGTAATTTTGAGTGTTTATTTTAGCAGCCTGTGTTGTATGTGTGCATATAAGTAAATCTAAGTTAACAAGCAGGTAGGCTTACCCGTGGCTTCGCACACGGTCCAAAGATCCGCCGGAAAGTACAGTAATAAATGTTTATTGTTTTAGGAGTGCTATTACCTTTTCACCCTTTAGCAGCACGCTATAAAATGCAAATATGATTTACATAGTATATATGTATTGTAAGAAATAAATGTACCAATTTCCAGCTCTCTAGCTTAATGGGAAGTATAATAATTAACGTATATTCATTTATTGGTTGTTACATTTTTACCACTTAGCAATACACTAAAAAATACAAATATGGTTTAATTTTTATATATATCTTGTAAAAAATAAATGTACAAATCTCCAGCTCTCTAGTCTTAATGGAAGTATAGTAATAAATATTTATTGTTTTAGGGGGTTTTTCAACCCTTAAATGTAAATTAATTCTAGCCTATGTCTCATTCCAGGTCATGATCTATACGTGTGCCAAATTTCATTCAAATCCATCCAGTAGTTTGAACGTGATTGAGTAACACACACACACAGACAGAAACCATTAGCTTTTTATACCGGGTGTCCCACGAAGAGGTCCCTATTTTTAAATTAATATATTAGATGCACCGAACACTCTACAAACCTGAAACTCAACAGTCCTAACATACACATATGTAAAAGAAATACACCTGAGTATCAGTTAATTCTGACACATTAGGATATCAAAGAAATAGTACCTTTTCGTTAAAATAGTTTTATTTGCTTAAGTGTTACAACATAATTATTGAATTTTAACGATGTTACTAAGCACTAAACAACGTTAGGGAATTAAAGATATAAGTAACTCATAAATAAATTAAATCTATTTGATCCATAAACCTTATTCAAACTTATGTCCATCGATCGCAATGCACTGATGCACTATTCTAAATAAAAGTAGGTTTACCCTTAAAATACGATTGCTGATTTTGTTGTTTTTTTGTTTTTACGCCATTTTGTTTGGATCAGTCAGAATTAACTGATACTCAGGGGTATTTCTTTTACATATGTGTTAGTCACGACTGTAGAATTTCAAGTCTGTACCGCGCTCTATACGTCTGTCATATCAATTCAAAAATAGGGACCTCTTCGTGGGACACCCGGTATAATAGTATAGTATAGATATACAGGGTGTATCAGGAAGAAACGGAAAGAATTGCAGGACGTGTTCTACTGGTGAAAATAATGAAAAAAGTTCCTATAAACATAGGTCCGAAAACGCTTAGTTTTCCAGATATCCGCCATTTTGTTTTTTGTACAAAATAATTCATATCTAGAAAACGGTTTGACTGATTGAGTTCAAACTTGGCATGAAGTTTAAGCTGTCAATGATATACCTCAAAAAAAAACGATTAAATCCAATCATGTGTTTCAAAATGGCGGCTGTTTGAAATTTACAAACCTAAATTACTCTAAAACCGTACATTTTAACGAAAAATGTCGACACATTTTTTGTAGCCCTTTTGATTCCCTAATGGTAATGACAACAAATGTCCATACAATATTGTAGTATGCCGAGTTGAACAAACCAATTAGTACACATAACTTAACTGTTATCCTTCATCCGATTGTTTTGACAGTTACACTATCCGATAGGGAATCAAAAGGGCTACAAAAAAGGTGTTCTGAAATTTTTCGTTAAAATGTACGGTTTTGGAGTAATTTAGGTTTGAAATTTTCAAACAGCCGCCATTTTGAAACGCATCATTGGATTTAATCGTTTATTTTTCTTGAGGTATATCATTGACAGCTTAAACTTCGTGCTAAGTTTGAACTCAATCAGTAAAACCGTTCTCTAGATATGAATTATTTTGTACAAAAAACAAAATGGCGGATATCTGGAAAACGAAGCGTTTTCGGACCTGTGTTTATAGGAACTTTTTTCATTATTTTCACCAGTAGAACACGTCCTGCAATTCTTGCCGTTTCTTCCTGATACACCCGTACGGCCCTAGAGGAAGCTACATACCAAATTTTATTCCAATCCGTTCGGTAGTTTTGAAGAAATCGTGATTTATTAACTTTTATCTGTAGATAGGTATATTAATGTGTAAAACGACTCTAAGTCTTTCATTTTGTAGATTTTAATGAATATAGGAATTTGTATTTATTGGGAACTCGGTCGGCTGAAGCTCATTAAATATTTCTTGAAATTGTTATACACAGTAATTAATATGTTAAAAATAACCTCACATGATTTATTAAACTCGGGGTCTCCATTACTGTTTCTGTATTTGACTTGTATTGTTAGAAAATTGTTTTATTTTTTACCTTAGTTTGTTAAAATATTATGTCAGTTTGTTGTTATTATCAAATTTATATAGGAAATATCACGGAACGCGATAGCTTTATACTTCAGTGACTCTTTTGCCGAGACCTAGGGTCGGGAGTAGTAAATGAGCACCGATCATGAATGATCTCCAGAAGTCGTTTTGGGGTGTCATTAAAAATTGTAATACAGGGTGTCCCTAAAACCCGTATCGGGCTATACAGGATTGTTTTTTGTACAAAATAATTCAGATATAATTAACCCAATTGTTTTGTAAGTTACACCATTCGATAGGGAATCAAAAGGGCTACAATAAAGGTATCTTAAATTGTTTTGTTAAAATGTACGGTTTTTGAGTAATTTAGGATTTAAATATTCAAATAGCAGCCATTTTGAAACGAATGATTTTATTTAGTCACTTATTTTTCTTGACATACACCATTGTCCGGTTAAACTTCATGCCAAGTTTAAACTCAATCACTCAAACCGTTCTCTATATAAGAATTATTTTGTAGAAAAAACAAAATGGCGAATTGCGACTAAACTAAGCCGAATTCGAAACAGTTTTACTGAACATTTTTTATTTATTTCAATGTGTACAATACGAACCTGTACAGCCCGCTACGATTTTTCATTGACATCCTGTATATATGAGTTCACACTCTTAAGACAGCATCTTTAAATCCGATTTGGTACACACGTTGGTTGTCTCAGTTGCTCAAACGAGTTCTTCAGCAAAACAATTCAACATCCGGAAGAACTTTTTTTACTGCAGTAACTATTTTTTTAGATTTTTCGTACGAGAATGAAACGTTTTTAGGGTTTTATATAAACAAAATAAATGTAGTATATTATTCATTTTGTACCTTAAAGCTCGCATTTGGTTCCCCAAAATCAATCAAAACTTAAAATACCGTTAAAGTACGTGAGGACACCTTCTTATCCGAGTTTGTTCGCTGCAAGCGAGCGAAGCAGTCAAACACCCTAGGCTGAAAAATCGAGGTGCACACTATCAAAGCTGCTAGTGGAACGAAAGAACGCTGGTTGAAGGAGGCTTAGGTGCAAATAAATTCTACTAATATAGTTCGTCTACACAACCACATAATCAGCATCTTTATGAGTAGAAAAATTTCCCAAATTGTTTGTTGAAAACGTAAAACATATAAATTTAATTTTGGAATTTCGCTTAACTTACAGAGGTTCAGCTGCGTGGTCGAATTATTATTCAATTGTAACAATTGATTGTAAACCATCAATTAAAAAAAGTTGCATTTCTAATGATTGTCTGTTTTTTAATTTTATTTAGAAACTTCGAGCACCCTGTTTTAGTTATTAAGATCATCCATTGTTAAGACCATCAATTTAAACAAGTTATAACAACTTGAAATAAAATTAATTAAATTGTCAATTCCCGTATATCGTTTCCTTTGAAAACCCCGTAAATATTTTCATCCAACGGAATACTGAACGGATGAAACTTCCCTCCTTCAGAATGTAATAACTCCACCAACTCTAATGTATAATGTAGGGAGTGATTGTGTATTCCAACCATGGAGACAGTTATTGCTAAGCTGGGATGAAGACACACCTCACGTCCTGGTGGAGGATCCACGAACCTCATCACGGAGTGATATTACGAAGCAATAACGGTTGAATCAATACCGGTTTCGACTACGTGACGCCATCTTCAGTGAGCTAAACGAAATTATAACTTTTGTAAATTTTCAGTTTAAAATCAGTTTTAGTTTAGTTATTATATTAAAAACGAAATAATTCGACCACGCAGCTGAACCGCTGACGTGAGTTGAGCGAATTTCCAAAATTAAGTTTATATGTATTAGGGTTTCAATCAATTACTAGGGAAATTGATCTACTTACGAAGTTGCTGAATGGCTGTCTGTGTGGACACGATATTTTAGTTTTATTTTTTTTTGCTCCTAAGCCTCAAGAGCTTCAATTCACGTGCTACTTCGTTCCACTAGCAGGGTCAAAATTTCGGTCTCGGGTTATTGACTACTTCGTTTCGCTCTCAGCGTAAAAACTCAGCCGTCGGCTTCAGATAAGAAGATGAGTGGATTTTATCCGGGTACTTTTATGGTATTTCACGTTTTTCGATTGATTTTGGGGGAACCAGATGGGCTTACAAATTCTACTTACATATTTCGTACACGAAGGCTTTCGTGAGTAGACCAATATCTCAAATATGGTTGAAACGCTAAAACATATACACTTCATTTTCAACTCACGTCATCTGTTACGCTGAGTGATCGAATTATCTTGTCTTAATAAACGAGCAATTCTTGTATATTTGTTTATAAATTTATTTCGACGGTCTCGTTAACGGCTTTAACGATTTTGATGAAAATTTGCATATAGGGGGTTTTTTGAATCGAATGCGCTATGTCTTATGTCTGCAAAAATGCGCATAGACTCGTAAAAATGAGCATAAAAAAGGTGATCCAGGAGGTGCTGCCCTCTAGCGGAAAATAAAGTAACTATAAAATGAACTAAATACATTAATATTGTACCACCTTTGAAGTCACTAAGTATAGGCGAATAGATAAATTATAAATACAATAAAGATGTTTTACAAACAGATGTTAATGTACTATTTAACAAACATAAATCATTAACAATGAATCAGGTGGTATAATTTTCAACTTATTCCGTTATTCAAACACCAAACGTAACCTAAAACATTATTTTTGAGCTGTTATTAACCGTTCTGAAAACCTTTTCACCAGTTTCTGCATTATTTGCATTTCTATAAAGGTAATATAAATTATCTAATGATTATAATTATTATTTATTATTTCTAAAATACATAAGCAATATCAAATATGGCCTATTCGTTGGATAGGTTACATAACCTACATGTACCTGTAGAGGTTTTTGGACGTCAGGATTCGAAGGCGCTAGGTTTTATATCTGTAAAAAAAATCGAATAAAATTTTAGAACCAATTACACTCATGTTTTTTTAAAATTTAAATAAACAGTTCATAAGTTCGTAAGATCGAAAAATATTCATATTTATTCAGTATGCGATTCGTATTTATATACATTTTTTCTAAAAAAAATAAAATAAAAATACCGAGCGATGCTCGGTCGCAAAGGTACTATGTTTTAAACTGAGCGAGTGCCTAACAACCACCTCGACCTGTTTTATTTAGAACCTTAAACCTGCACAACCACAACCTAAAACCAAATATTTTCAATATTATAGGAATTGCTGTTTGCATACCGAGTATTCCTGGAAGGGCACATTATTCCAATGCGTTTAGAGCTAAACTTGGCATTACCGGAGGCAGTCCTGCCAACATTAAGAAACATCCTTATCAGGTAAGCCATGTGTTCAGTAATTATTTCGGTAAATCGAAGATCCGCTTCGGGTTAAGTAATATTCAATTTTCTGTTTTAAATTAATTTTAAAATCTCGCATTATTCTAACTGATTCTTGTGTTTTCGTTTTACATTTTGTGTTCGGCAATTTTGAATCAATCTTTGGAGGTTTTGTAGATTGTGTTGTTTGATGTAATAATAGAGATAACGCAAATAAACATACATAATATCCTACCTAAACCAAAAAACAGCCAGTGGGTATTAACTGGACTTATATTGAATAGTAAATAAAACAGTAGTGGGATGAATATAAATCATTGGTTTAATCTGAAATTCGATCATTATTTGTATCTTGTCCCGTTTAAAGTCGAAATCTAAAAACATAACACAGACTTTAGACAATCATGTTGTCTAGGCTCTGCTTCAAGCATACTTTATTTTCAAACCAAATGCTGCGTAACCTAATGCTTTATTTATGGTATTTAGTCTTAAGCATATTCTTGGGTTTTTTAATCAATGCCCGTTACTCCAAGCATACTCATATTCACAAAGCAGATGCTAGACAAACCTATACTTTTCCTTATTAGTGTTTGTTTCTAAGCATATTCTTAATTATTTTTAATAAGTTAGATGGCTAGCGTCGCTCCAAGCATAACCTTATTCTTAACCCTATAAGCGTCAGGCTACGAGACTCGTCGAATGCGTTCGGCTACAATCCGAGTGTCAGGCGACGAGAATTCCAGTCGATACGTTTGAATCAAAATTGGTGCGTCAAAAATAATAGTAAGTATGTCATATTATATATCATTGTACTCAGGACATTCTGACGATTAATTTGGTGTATTGTTTATTACACTATGATTTATAATCGTCTCGCACAAAATACACAAAAGTTCAAAACATGACAAAAGCGTTAGCCTGTCTCGTGACAGCAAGAAATTAACGTTTTCCTCTTATCTTACCATAGACTAAATATTGTATGACAAACAAGTTATCTGTTTCATTGCATGGATCGAGATCGAATCTTTCCAGTCATATTTTTTTTAGTTTCAGGTCTAGTTATTTGGTTTGTATATGGATTTTTATATCCATCTATTTTTTACTATGTTTTGACAGAATAAAACAGGCATTGGGTTTTTAATGTTTATCTATGACTAATAATGGTGAATTAGTTATCTATTGTACACCAGTTTCTTCGTAGAAAAATTTCCTAAAAAGAAATATAAGTTTGACAGCTGATGGTAGAAATTATTATTTGTAGACACATCTGATTTGAAAAGGACGTTTAAGTTCTTATCCTTGTGTCGCCATTGTATTTTGCCTTACGTTCTGAGTGAGTGTGCAGTGAATTTGTTTTTTTTAATTTTAAGTCAGTTCTTTTAATTATTATGAATCAATGAGTTTTGTAAAAGTGTAGTGAAGTATTGTATTTCATTATATTGCAATTATAAGTAGTTGCAATATAATTAAAATATATTACTAGGCCTATTTTGTTTGCAAGAAAAACCATCTAAAGAATGATTTATATTTCAGGATTAAAAAGTATTTTTATAAATGCTGGTATAAATAATAAACAGTGTTATAAAGTATTTTTTGTTCATTTTATAAGACTATTTTATTATTTACAATACATAGGCCTATTTTATATTATTTCATTTTTCTAAATTCAATGTGTAGGGCTAGGCTATGTTGAATTTGAGCAAACTGCTAATTTTTATTATTTTACATCCAAAACAATTTTTTTTTGTTAGGAATTACACACTTTTTTTACCACACTTTTTTTATCGTTTCACGTAAAGAACGTTTCTTTCTACATATTGTATATTTTAGATTTATACTAAAATAATGTTCAGTATTTTTCCAAAACAATTACTTTAGAAAATTTGGTTTACAAATTTATTTATTTTCCCGTTCGAAAGGCAAAACAGTTAGAGAAAAGTTACAAACAAAAATGTTTATCTATGTAGCAATGTTTTTCATACTTTCTTAAACAAGAAAATATGTAATAGTATGTAAATGTAAAGGCTAAATTCTAAATATTTTTCAATAAGTAAAGGTAATTCTTTTTGCAATATACTCATTTTTGTTATTTTAACCGAAAACATTGTTTTTTTTATTTAGGAAGTATTTTTTCTTTATTGTTTTTATGTAAATAATGGGTTTTCTACATTTTGTACATTGTGTATTAATAATAATTTTTTTTGTATTTTTCCTAGGGCCCTACTTTTGAACCTTTAGTTTGCCAATTTAGTTTTTTCCCGTTCAAAACGCAAAATAAGCTAGAGGAAAATTAAAAAAAAAATTTCTACAAACAATGTTCTCCATACTTTCTTGAACATGTATAATAGTGTACACTTTACTTAAATAGGATACATTCTATAGATGTTTAAGTGATAATGTGTACAAGCAGTACTGACGCTTAGAGTATATCTGGCAGAAATTAGCCTAATGCTTATTACAGGGTTGAAGCATATGCTAGACATCTACCTTTGCATTGGTATGGGTGAGGTACGAAATTGTCTCGTGCTACGTAGCGGTAAAACATGTAGATGTTAAACTAATTGGTTGTTGACGACTATATATCAACTCATGGTCAATATCTTGTATTTGAAATGCTTCAACAAAAATAACTAAAACATAAAAATGTCCAGAGCTTTGCTCAAGTCAGTTGATTAAACAAACCTTATTCTAGTTCTTAAACATATCTTTGCTCTTCAGAGAAGGATTTGCTTCAGAATTAGAATGTATTTAATTATAGTTTGTAAGTTTCCTACGTGCTAAATTTAACAGTTTTTTTTTACTTTTTAAGGCGTCTCTTCTATCCAGTAAGGGCAATTTGATCGGCTCTGGAGCCATTGTGGGCAAGAAGTATATCTTAACTACTGCTTATCTGGCCGAGAGGTAAGCACACACGATGGCTTCAATATTGTAATTGTAAACATGACCTTAAAGTATAAGTTTTATTTTTAATCTTTCTATTATTTAAGATTAATTTTCTTTCTATATCCAAATCAACGTACAGTTAAAGTTTACTTACTTTTGTATTTGTCCGTCACGTGACTTCTTTCTGCTCATATGACGCATTTCGGAGATTTATACACAAACCCGACATACCGATCAGACCTCTCGTTAATTTTAAAACCGCCCCTGGATTCAAGCCTGCCAAAAAAGTGGTTTTAATCACACGTAATAGCATAAAATTAATGGACAACCGCATCATTAAAAACAGTATAGAATTTGTAAACAATATCAATGATATAACTTTGAAACCAAATTATAAAATAGCTTCCTTTGACATTGTTAACTTATATACAAATATACCTATCCACGAAACAATAGATATTCTAAGAAAGCTCCTTACTGAATCCAACGTGTTAAACACAGAGAAAATTAATTACCGAGTTAGTCAACATTGTAACATTTTTGTTAGACCAAAACTACTTTACGTTTGACAACAAATACTATATCCAAAAGGATGGTTTAGCCATGGGTTTGCAACTCTCAGGTTTACTTGCAGACATCTATCTAAACCCTTTTGAAAACAAGTGCCTCCTATCAAAATTAAATAAAATGCACAAACATATCATATACTATACAAGATACGTAGACGACACATTCGTAATCTTCAATGGCACTACTGGGCAGATCGAAAATCTCAAGAATTATATAAACAGCATCAATAGCTACACGAAATTCACATGTGAAACAGAAGTAGATGCAAAATTTAATTTTCTAGATCTGACAGTAACAAAACAAACAGACCAATTCAAATATAAAGTTTACAGTACCTCACAACTACAACTCCCGCTTATAATAGCATGCTACACAGACTTCTCACTATACCACTCGAACAAGAAGATTATTTGGAGGAACTGAATACAATTAAATATATCGCCACAACTAATGGGTATAGATGTACTATGATAAACACCTGCTTGAACACTTAGCGTTGTATCATACAGACAGGCAACTTCTAAACACTTGTAACCACTTCCAAGCGGTATAGGACACATGCTATACAGTATTATTTGCTAAACATGGTTCGGTCTATTGGTTGCGAGACACCCTCTATATTAATAAAGTTTTTGAAAGATGTCTTGTTTTTCTATCATAACCTTCTTGTTTTAATAGTTACCAAATTCCTCAAGTTCGTGTCGGAAGCAATGACGCCACTAGCGGAGGCAAGTTGTACGACGTGGAGAAGGCTATTATACATGACAAATACAACTACCAAAGTTACAATGTAGCCTTGTTAAAACTGAAAAAGAACATCAAATATAGTAAACGTGCCCGCGCCGTCAAACTGGCGAAGAAAGAAGGCAACAATGGGACATCAGCTGTTCTCACGGGATATGGAACCGAGAAAAGTGCAGATCAAGGTCAACAGGTATGTTCAAAATGAGTGCGAGTGAGAGAGTAATGGTACGCTTTACAGATACGGTACAACCACGGGTAACCGAACTGAGGGGGGAGAGTGTTACACCCAACCGGTGATGCCACTAGTAGCCGATTGTGTTGCTGGGAATTGTATCAATTTAGATCTATTAGTCGAGGATAACTAGTGACGCAACCGAGTAATTGGTGACGGACAGTTGCTCAGCTCGGCAACTGCAAGGGTAACTTTTTGATGTCCACTAGCATGTTGGGGTATTGTGGTAAATGTGCCTACTGGCACAGGTGCCTCCACTAGTATAAAGTATATTATGAAGCTCAACATATACAAGATCCAGACAAATATTCAAGAAACTATATCAGTATTTCTTTGCCTTAAATAATATAATGTAACTAGACGACCCTTGCGAATTTTTGGCATTTTATGAGTAGGCCTACTTACCCGATTTAATACATTGATTCAATTACGTTTATTTTTACAACAGTTTATAACAATTTATAACGCTTTACGTTGATTTAATTTTATTGATTTGCGTGATAGATTACACTTGCGCTTGCATATATAATGTAAAACATCTATAACTAACAGCTGTCATGTTAGTTAAACAGATTGTTAATAGATGGAGCCTTAGGAACCATATAAAGTATTATATACAATTTGTATAGTAAATTTGTGTAATTAAAACACGAATTTTAAGCGGTTTGTCTAATTTTCGTCAATAGCGGGGAACATAAGCTTTAATATGATGCTTCAATAAATAATTTTGAAGAATTAAAGGAGATGTCACTTAGCAACAAAAACACCTTTGAGAAATAATATATAAGGATATATATAGTTGAATTTAAGGGGTTCCGTAAAGGGCTATCTAACGGATGTTAATTTTGTCAACTTGATGTTCCTTTTTCTCAAAACTGCTTAAGCTATCAATCTGAAATTTTTTCTGTATATTCTTATATACATTTGACATACTTTAACACAAGGATTTAAAAAAAATCCATTTCGTTGCTGGAATTTTTTTTTTCATGTTTAAATTTTTTACCATACTTTTGAAGTATTATTAATTTTTATCTGCAGTTCTGGTAGATTTATAATAAAACCCCTGTTTTAAAGTTTGCACAATATATGAATGAACACACTGTACAAATTTGATTATGTTATGACATATAGTTCCTGAGAAAAAGGTACATTTGTTAAAACATATCTAATTTACGGTAAATCAAGTTTAAAGTTTCTACCTTATTTTTAGTAGGATCCACTTGCATATGTCTGTCACATTTTTGTCTGTCATGGATCTAAATCCAGACCTACACACATTTGATCTTCTCTTAAATATTTTACTGGATCTAGGCATTATTTACACTATAGTATGATACTAAGACAATAAAAAACACAATTTGTTTAACACTATTTTTCCTATAACACTAACAGTGTTTGTAAACACTAAAATAACCTCTAAACAACAAATCACAACAACAAAAATCATTTGAAACACAAAAAACAATACAGCTGTTTGCTAACTACATTTAGACACAGGTTAGCCAACAGAGGAAAGTAAAATTACTGATCATAACCATAACAATGAGTGAGTACTATATTATATGCAATACCTCTGGAAGTCAAAAATATACATTTTCGCACGGACATTAAAACTAAATGTATGATATAACACCACTTTCGCTTTGAGAAACATAGTATTATCATATATCAAATTAAACAGGAAGGTCTGTAGAATAATAATATGCAATAAAAAAATTTAAAAATTAAATTAAAGTAATTAATGGGGGTTCCATTTTAGACGTTTAATAGAACCCCTTAAAACTTCACTTTTTGAAAATTTTTGGTTTTAGGTATCTGACCGGGTTATGGAGATCTATCTAGCTGATTTTCAAGCTGTTAGTTTTATATAGAAGAAAATGTTGTCATTATTATCAAAAAGGTTTTGAAATGTCATATATTTCATGGGGATAGTATTCGTAAGGGCACTTTTAGAGCTTTTAAAAGTTATTATTAATACCTAACCCTAAAGATCTATATTTACTATTTTCGTGCTGTTTGTTTTAAATGAAAGAGAATATTGCCATTTTAATCAAGAAATGATGAAATCCAAGCTATTTTTTATTTCATCCTAAAACTATATTTACAAGTACCCTTTCTGTTTTTTGTTGTTTTAGGTTACATATTGGTTGAGATTAATTTAAAAAATAAAAAAATTAAAAAAATCAGCTGACCTATTGAGGCTTTTTTCCATAGTCGTTTATGTAATCCAACAACTCATAAAATAGGTCGTCAAATAATGTATAGTATAAGTCTGTAGTCAGTTTTAAGACTGGCATTGGATGTTTAGACCAGAGAAATTAGACAATTTAATCCTAAATATTTTTCTACAGCACCGATCGAAATGCGGTTTTCGGTATTGTGTTCGAAGAAGTCTCAGGAAAAAAGTCTACATAGATATAATACCTTTTGGGCATGCATAAAGTGCATCTAGAAGTGCATCATTTCCCATAATTTTTAAAAATTGTTTGAATTCATGAAAACTTATTAAAATTTGTATACAGGGGTTTTGGGGGTCGCAGATTCTGAATATGGTCTTGAAACATATGTCCGACCACCCTAGGACCCCCCATGGGGGCAGGGGGGACTTTGGAAAAAATCTAAGGGCTCAGTAAATTACTCGAAAATGTACACGCAGGGGTTATTGGGTACGTTAAGGGCTACAAATAACAAAATTTTATCAAAATCGATAGACCCGTTTTTTATAAAAAAATGATTTTTTGTGGGTTTTTTGCCAAAAAGGGGGTTGTTTTTCAAAAATGTTCAAAACCTTTTTTCATGCATCCGTACAGGCCTAATTGACATGTTTGGTGCAAATTTGTTCGAAATTTATCGAATAGTTTCTCTCTAGCTTTGTATACATAAAGAGAGACAGACGTACAGACATACCGACAGACAGGCGTACAGACATACCGACAGACAGACATACAGACAGAAGTTTTATAAAAATACTTTTTTGGACTCAGGGGGTCCCAAAAAGGATATTTCCACAAAAATCTCAACATTGATTTTTTTGCGATCACTTACTTTCTCTATGCTATACGTTTTTACTCTAACATTTTTACTTTTTACTTTTTAATGGTGTTTTATCTAGAATTGGGAGTTTACTTGGTTTCCTAACCCTTTGTTTTTACTCTTTTATTAGCATTTCTAGGAGTTTTTCATTTGATAACATTTTTAAACTGTGCTGTTTCCAGTACTTTTCAAAAGTGACGTAACCAGATGAGCAAACAAACTTGTTCTTTGTTTCACCCAATTTTGAAAAGTAACGTAGAACTAAAACAAGCACGCAACACGCACAACACTATTTCAAAATAATGTTGCATAGTGTGAACGCAGCTTTACGGAACGAAAACAAAAATAATTTTAAAGATAAGTTTGTGAGGTTAAATATAAGAAATGACGTTTTATTTCTAACTTCGTCTCTAGACAGAGACAGTAAATAAGTTTTTTTTTATTTATTTAACGTTCTGTACTATTACGAGAAAATGTGTTTCTATGTTAGACAGGTAATTTAACTGGAAGCCTTCAAGAAGGGACACAGAGTTTAATAGATCGCGCCACTTGTCAGACCCAATACAATGTCGTCACATTGGATGAAAGCAACATCTGTGCCTACAATCCTACAGTGTGCGCATGCTTCGTAAGTATCCGATTTTTGTAATACTTGCTAAATACAAGAAATGGGATACTATAAATATCCTGATTGGTGGAAGCAGTTAAGTATCAAACTGCCAATTACCAGACTTCTCAATAGACGTGGTTGGTGGATTGTTGTTAATTCCAGGAATTAAAACTACTATTGTCCAATTAAACTGTTTTAAAGAAATATTTTTAAAAATCCAAAAGAGCTTCGCACATTAACCTTTACTTCTTTCACACTCATATTTTGACAGCCTAGTATTGTAACTAGGGGCTCTGCCTCTGGACGCTTCGCGTCCCAACCCCGCCTCAGATGGCTGCTTCGCTTCGCTCGCAGTTGGAAAATTCGCAAAAGAATCTCATTAATCTTTGGCTCGTTTGTACATAGGTTTGTAAAATTATGAAACCAGGCTTAAATATATTAATTACAGTAATTACAAGATTAATTATAACCTCAAATACGTGCTTTAGAAACGTGAGAGTCTTTCATTACGATTTTAGTCCCAGTTCTACTATCTTCTGTCAACTAAAGTTTTGAAACCAGGACTAAATATTGTAAAAATTATTGTAGGATTAACATAATCTCAATACTATGTTTCAGAAATGAGCCAGGCCTATATTAAAAATCGACTATTCGAATTTATCTATCTTTGCCAAGTTTACCTTTTTTTTTTGACAAAATAAATGGTTAAATCAGGCCCAATTTATTCTAATTCCAACGTCCTAAAACAGTATAAATTAGCTTGTTTTTTTAACAGTACGGTAATTAAAAACTATTCAATGAACAGCTGATGAAACAGAATAAATTGGCTTGTTTATAAACAGCAGTTTTGATCGCTTTATTTACTATTTCGTTGTTATTTTGTAACCAACATGGCAACCCATAAGACCCTATGTTAAAATTTTTCAACTTTGAAATTAGATTTTCTCAAAAAAATTGCGTTTTTACACGAAATATGAGTGTACTTAAAAATCAAAACTACACCTAAATAAAACATTTCTTTGAATTCGTTAGAGCCGTTTTTGAGATCCGCGACAGATACAAAGATACAAAGATATACACAAGAATTGCTCATTTAAAGTAATAGGATTCCGATTTTTTTTAAATAAAGGCGTAACATTTGTCATAACCTTGAAGCTATGGTAGATAGTACTAAATATAATTATTAGCGAATTTCCATGGGAAAGATGAGATATTTCAGAGACCCTTATAGTGAGGCCTAAGGTAGGGAGTAGTAAATGAGCACCGATCATGCTACCCAGAACAAAAAAGAAATTAAAAATTATAAATATATGTGTATTACCACTCTAGTGACCGAATTTATTGTCCGATTTGGTCCAAATTGGGTACACACTTTGGTTGTCTAAGTCGCTCGGAAGAGGTCGTTAGCCAAAAAATCCAACAAATCTTAAAAACGTTTTTTGACAGGAAGTTGTAATTTTGTATTCTTCGTATTAGAACGCAACGTTTTTAGGGAATTATTCTGCACACTTTTTATTTTTACACGATCTTATAGCTCGCTTCGTTCCCTCAAAATCGATCAAAACGTAAAATACCACAAAAATACCCTGTTGAAATCCACGTTTGAGGATTTTACCTTGGGGTGATCTTCTGATCTGAAGCCGACGGGCGAGTTTGTACGCTGCGAGCGAAGCGAAACAGTCCGTAACCGGAGGCTGTAATGTCGAGGTGTAAACTAGCAAAGTGAGTTTGTCCGCAGCGAGTGGAACAAAGCAGCGCGTAAGTCTTAGGTGCAAAAAAGTCTACTAATATATTTCGTACACACAGGCAAGCCTATTCAGCGCTTTCGTGAGTAGACCAATTTCCAAATTGTTGCTTGAAAAACTAAAACATTTAAATTCAATTTTGGAAATTCGCTATACTTACGTCAGCGGTTCAGCTGGGTGGTTCAGTTATTAGCGAATTTCCATAGTAGCAAATGAGCACCGATCATGGACCCCAGAACATGTTTTGGGGTGTCATTTCATATATAATGACGTTTTGGGGTGTCATATCTATATATATATAAAACCGAAATACCACTCTCTCACTCACTCACTCACTCATCACGATTTCTCAAAAACTACCGAACGGATTGAAATGAAATTTGGTATGTAGCTTCCTCTAGGGCCATATTCGCTCGCTAAGAAAGGGTTTAAAAAAATTCGAAATTTTAAGGGGGTTTGGGGGGATCAAAGTTATTAAATCACGCTTTCTTCAAAACTACCGAACGGATTGGAATAAAATTTGGTATGTAGCTTCCTCTAGGGCCATAGGTGCTCACTAAGAAAGGGTATGCAAAATTTCGAAATTTTAGGAGGGGTTTGGGGGGATCAAAGTTACTAAAATCATAAGTTCAGATCTTTTATTATTATGACAATAGTGCTTTTATTATTTAAGATCTATATAGGCCTATATAAAAGCCAAATACCACTCACTGACTGAACACTTAAAAAGAATACAATTGGTTAAAAAGGCTGAAAATACGAACCAACACTGGCAACGCCGTACGGGTCAGCTAGTATATATATAGGTATATATGTGTTTGCACTCTAGCGGCCGCATTTTAAGTCCGATTTGGTTCAAATTTGGTATACATGTTGTTTTCCGTCGGTCGGACGAGTTCGTTAGCCAAAAAAATCCAACAATTTGAAACACGATTTTTCTCCGGAAATAACTATTTCTTTGGATTTTTCCTACGAGAATGAATTTGTTTTTGAGTTTTCCTACAAATATAAATTTAGGATGTTATTCTGAACATTTTGTTTTTTTACGTGGCCTTATAGCTCGCTTGGTTCCCCCAAAATCGATCAAAATGTACAATACCGTAGCAGTACCCGGTTCAAAGCCATGCGGTGTATTCTACGGTGGGATTGGCGTGCAAAGCACGCAATGCATTGCGTATTGAAAATACTCCCAAAACGGGTTTTGGCGTGCGAAGCACGAAATGCATTGTGTATTGGAAATACTCCCAACACGGGGATGTGCGTGCGAAGCACGCAAGCACTGTGTATTGAAAATAGCCCCTATACGGGGGTTGGCGTGCGAAGCACGCAATGTTTTGTGTGTTTAAGTTACTAACAATACGGTGGTTGACGTGCGAAGCACGCAATGTTTTGTGTGTTGAAGATACTCCCAATATGCGAAATGGCGTGCGAACTATTTTGCAGCTATTCAGCACCGTCGTGAATAGACATATTTCCCAAATTGTTGGTTGAAACCCTAAAACATATTCCTATAAACTTTATTTTTGAAATTTTTTCAACTCACGTCAGCGGTTCTGTTGCGTGATAGAATTATTTGTATTGATCCAGTTGTTCACGAATTGCAAATCCAAATATTAATTCATATATCTATATAACAAAATTCTTTCTGATTTCATACCTATTTAGTAGCACGAAGCACAACTTCCTTACACAGAATCGTTAGATCTGTAGATACGAATCTACAGTAGAATGTAAGAAAATACAAAGCCCTTTTATATCTTCCAAGAAATATTGTGCCTGTAGGCTGTTATTTATTTAACGACAATCGAAACTATACGACCTTGCTATCGAAGCACTTCATAAGAAATATGAGTAATACACTGAAGGGTATGTTTCTTTACTCTGTTTCTAAAGACGATGGGGAAAAGTTGATATCCATTCCAGGACTTGTTAGCGAACTTCTTTAGAAAAGGTAATGAGTTTTTACAACATTTCCGGAGAGACCCAAAGTCGGGAGTAGTAAATGAGCACCGATCATGATCCCCAGAACACGTTTTTGGGTCATTAAAAATTATATACACAGAGTGTTCATAAAGTCTTTTTAACTCCCCTCATTTTTTTTGTTACTGAAAATAAGTTGACAAAACCTTGTTTATATCTTGTGTTGCATAACAGGAAATTATTTGACGTATATCTGACCCTCTATGATTTTGGGGGCTTAGGGTGGTACAGGGTAAACAATTTCAAATATAAGGTAAGGTATAAGGTAAGTCGTGTAATACACCATTGAAATGCTTATTAAAAGAAAAACACAATGGCGAAAACTTGGGATTCATTTCTTACTTCGTTTCAAAGTTCTGTAATGAAGAATCAAATTTCTGAAAAATAACATACAACATAGTTTTTCCTAATATTAACAAATTAATAATTTACTTTGATGCTATGATAACAATATAATTTTCCAGAACTTCGATTGTCCATTACTTTGAAACGTAATGCTTTGTGTACTGAAATTCACTCAATATGGGGGTTGGCGTGCGGAGCACGCAATGCATTGTGTGTTGGAAATACTCCCAATATGGGGGTTGGCGTGCAATGCACTGTGCGTCGGCCGCTTCTCATAGTGTTCAGTGTCAAGCTCACGTTAGCAGTGAACGTGTTAACAGCTTATATTATACCAGTTAGACTACTGTAATACAAACTTTAGATCAACTTTTGACACGAATTGATAAAACAACATCTCTGCTTTTATCCCCAAACAAAATACACGAGGCCGAGATTAAACAAGCGGGAAAATACTTACATAGACTTTCAATGTTGTTTTACGAATCGTTTAACGTCTAATATGTTTGTTCATCTCTCTACTGTTATTTTATTTGATACTTAGGCTATGGACTCGTGGGTTATGGATTTGTTTTCTGTGGAGTTCCAAGGACGGACGAAGGGAGCGGTAAATCCCGGGAGCTTCTACAGAAACCCTGCAGATGGTGTTGGAAGTTAGAACTCCTATAACACAAGTAACAAAAGAGTATAGCGGAAGCACATGTTTACATTGTATGATTCATCTGTTTATTTATAACAGCTGATTTCGTCGATCAGCTGTAATACATCAACAACCACGTGATCAGTTTAAGGTTAAGTTTTGCGTTGTTATTCGATCAATGTGAATCGCCGACGTAAGTTTATCGAATTTACAAAATTAAATACGGTTTTAGGATTTCAACCAACAATTTGGGAGATTTGTTTACTCACGAAGGCGTTGTACAGTTGAATTTGTGTACGATATATATTAGTGGAATTTGTTTTCACCTAGGTCTCCAGCCACGGCTCACGCGCTGTTTCATTCCAATCGCAGCGTAAAAACTTTGCTAGTTTGCAGCTCGACCTTGCGGCCACGGGGTTCGTTTCGCTCTCAGCGTACTAACTCGGATCGGAAGAGATGTCCTCACTGTAAAATTCCCTACGTGGATTTGAACCGGGTACTTGTATTGTATTTTACGTTTTGATCGATTTTGGAGGAACCAAGCGAGCTCTAAGGTCGTGTAAAAAAGCAAAATGTGCTTAACAATATCCTAAATGGATTTTTTCCTAAAAAAGTTTCATTCTAGTACGAAAAATCTCAAAAAAAATTTACTTTTGATAGTTGGATTTTATCGGTTATCGACCATAAACTTAGACAACCAACGGGAGTACCACATTTAGACCAAATAAGACTTAAAATGCAGTCGTTAGTGTGAACAAATATTGTAGTACATATATAACACTTTTAAAACGTGTTCTGGGGGCCATGATCGGTTCTCATTTACTACTCCCGACCTTAGGACTCACTATAAGAGTTACTGAAATAGCTCATCTTTTCTTTGGAAATTAGCTAATAATGTACATTTTCAAATTTGATCGGTTCTGACTTGTCTGCTTCCCGATATGTATGGATAGCGCACGCGCATGGTCTGTTTTGAACTATTATTGGTCTAAATTATTAATTTCCCAAACATACACTAAATTCAGTCAAATACCACGATAAAGCCACTGATATCACACACTACTGCAATCGTCTTAAACGGAAGCAGTCAATAATAACTCGAGAGCTCGCTCTCTCGCCGAAACCAATTATTTCTATTTTAAAAGAATCATAACATTTTGAGTTTCTGTTTTTATAGATATACATCTTACCTTAATAACCTATCACGGTTTCGGTAGTTCGATCATCCTCAGGGTAAAAGAAACTTCACAGAAACACACACACTGCACAAAACATAGCATCGATCCGTGCGGAAATCGTGAAATGTAAATAATTCGACCACGCAGCTGAACCGCTGACGTGAGTTGAGCAAATTTCTAAAATTAAGTTTATACGACTATGATTTAGGGCTTCAACCAATAATTTGGGAAATAGATCTATTCACGACGGTGCTGAATAGCTGCAAAATGGTTCGCACGTCATTCCGCATATTGGGATTATTTTCAATACACAATGCATTGCGTGCTTCGTATGCCATTACAAATATTGGGAGTACCTTCAACACACAAAACGTTGCATGCTTCGCACGCCAACAACCGTGTTAGGATTAATTTCAACACACAAAGGTATATATAGGCTATATATGATTTTTAATGACACCCCAAAACGTGTTTTGGGGACCATAATCGGTGCTCATTTGCTTCTCCCAACCTTGGGTCTCAACATAAGGGCCTCTGCAATAGTTCATTTTTCCTACGGAAATTCGCTAATAATTTTTATGAAGTTATTCCGTGCCCGCTGCAATTTGTTGGCCAGAACTGTAGACTTGTCATTGACTACGGTGTCACAGTGAGCAAATATTATGTGTTCGTACTCCAAAACCCATATTTTAAGTCCAAATTCGTCCAGATTTGGTTCACACTGCGACGGGCTGGCTTCGCTCAGCTCGCGCAATTCAAAAATTATTAAAAATTAAAATTTCAAATAAAATCGTAAAATTTACTAAGTCTATAAGACAGGCTTATTCAATGTTAGACAAGCCTAAAAAGCAAGGTCCAGAACGACTCGTTCAGGCCAAATGTATAATGGCACGGGCAGGTTCAACAAAACAATAGAAAAATCAAATATTAAACAATAGTTAATATTTTTCTATCATTGTATAAAGGAAATTAAATTGATTAATTTATATAAATACAGTTTTTTGATAAAATGGAAGATGTAAAAACTATGCGTAAAACAAGAGTAACACAAAACACCGAAATTGGTAATTTTGAGAATTTGAAAAAAGTAAAAAGTGTAATATATAGATAAATAATGTCATTAAAACTTAACAGAAACAGATTTTGATAAATATTGAATTTTGAAAACTAAATATCAAATTGAAAGTAAATTAATGAATAAAAGGTAAATTAAAATAAATTAATGTTAATATCAATCAAATATAATAACAGCTAATAAAAATTAGAATATGTAATGTTAATAGCTCACGAATATTAACATATTTCAGTAAAAATAGAAAGTATAGGCCTAAAAAGGCCTAAAATCAGTTTACATTAACGGTAATTGCCAAAATATGATAACCGGTAATGTAAAGGCTCCAGAGAGATAGATATACATAATAAAATAAATCCATTATAATTAAAGTATCCAAAATGAATTTTTCCGGAAAACCAAAAGTGTCAGAGCTCGAGAACTAAAAGTGGTAGAAACATAAGAAAAACATTAAAACAATCGTTGGGTCTATTAGAACAAATAACATTAAGAAAAAATGTCGGAAAACCGAAATCGCGGAAAAGTGCGATAAGGAAAATGCTGAAACCGCGAATAACCGCAGATACCGAACCGGAAGTCGTACAGCTTCAATTCGAGTTTGCTGATGATCCAGAAATTGTCCAGAACAACAAACCGAAGAGATATCCGGAATCCAGCTACGGGATCGGGAGTTATAGGAAATCAGTAAAAACTGGTGCATTTCTGACTGACCAAAAATGACACGATTATTTCTTCGAAAGGACAGGAATTAGTTTGAACCGACACAAGATAAGCAGACTCCGCCCACTAGCCAGTGAGGGTAACAACCTAAAATACACACTAAACATTAAATAATAATAAATCGTCGTAATAAAAATGTATTAAATGATAAACTAATAAAACTAATTATCCTGGGATCAGGAAAAATAATTAAAAAATTCTCCTTCAAGAATCAACGAAGATAATCACCTTTAAAGTAAGGGAAACGAAGGGAATTTATTTGAACTAAATGGTAATAGGATTTTCCCTCGAAAGGGAGAACCGAAAAAGCTACGGGTGAGATCGCCAGTTGAATAGGAACTCCGAGGAAGTCACCACGCTACTCGTTTATTAAATTTGTATTAATAGGTATCAGATGCTATAGATTAATGAGTCAGGACGCAGAATATTTGTATGCACAAGACAGTATTCTCGTTCTGTGAAGGATCAATGGTTGTAATATTAACAGTGGATCTCACCGAAAGGAAGGCGTACTACCAATGATTATTTTAACGTAACCTAACACATTAGAGACGGTTACAGCCTTCAGGACTACAGCAGGACTTATCCAAGTAAGGGTTATTTATTCGAACCCTGGAGGAAACCAGACGATCAACAAGACTGTCAGTGCGGGGACCGAGCGACTGCAGACGAGCCTAGGGCATCTCTGAAGTTCATGGTACATAATTCAGGGATATATCACACGTCATCGGCGTAAGAGTCAGCAGTAGCTCCTAGACCTACAGGAACTCCAAGGGGAACGCTAAATAAACTCTCATAAGGTAGTCAGTGATAGCTTTTCAGGCATACATTGCATCGTTGACCCAATTAGAAAATTTGTTTATTTTAATTTCATCGATAAAGTAATTAAATTTTATAAATAGTAAAGTCATTTTTTATCTATCTCTCACAGCAGTCTACGTTACAATTTGCACATATTATTGTTAAATTCTGTCATAATTCTGAGGTATAGAATAAGGAATATATTTAATTTATAAACATAAAATTTTCATATTAACATCGCATTGAGTAATTGTTCAGAATAAATGTAGCCTATATAATTTGCTTGGATAATAATTAAAAAATCCAGAAGCCAGTTGGCTCTGTTCAAAGTATATAACTTCTTATTATTTATAATAATAGTAGTCCTGAACCAGCTTATAATCTTAGTCTATGTGTATATATATATTCAGTAAATATTACTTGTTAAAAAAAGGGTAAAGCGTTCTCCAAACGGCACGATCCCGACAAGAGTTGAGGTTCTTTATAGGCAAACAATTAACGTAGCTTCCTTTCAATAAGTAAGAAGTACTGTCCGCAGGATAGTGAAAACTTTCTTGTGGCGGCGATGAAAGAGAGGTGGTGAGATCGTCGCAACACGTTCGTTTTCGAATTCACTCGGACGAGTTTGTTAAAAAAAAATCCAAAAACCGCACGTGATTTGACAGGTAAATTTGTTGAGTGGTCAATGAACAACGACCATGCTCCCCAGAAATCTTTTTTCGGTGGCATTAAAATATGTACGTATGTAGTAGTATATTCACGAACTATTTATAACAAAATTCTTTCTGATTTTATACCTATGGGGTGGTACACAAAATCGTTAGATGTTTAGATAAGAAATACACTCTGTTGAATGCAAGCAAGTACAAAGAGTACGCCTTCCTGCAAGAAACCCTAATATCTTTTACATAAGCCCTTTTATATCTTCCAAGACATATTGTGCCTGTAGGCTGTTATTTATTTAATGAAAATCGAAACTATGCGACGTTGCTATCGAAGCATTTTATAATAAATAAACGGTACCAGGAACTGGCACATACTTTCTCACAAACATATTTAAATTATTAAACAGATTCATTGTGACTTCATAAGTGTAGGTGGGGTAGGAGAGGCGAAAATAAAGTAGGAGATTAACTAAATATTATTATTATTAGCTAGAGAGAAAACTGTTCGATGGATTTCGGACAAATTTGCACAAAACACGTCTATTAGGCCAGTACAGACGCACGAAAAAAAGTTTTGAAATTTTTCGAAAAACAAACACCGTTTTTGACAAAAAAAAACCCCAAAAAGTAGTTATTATTATTATTATTATTATTAGCTAAACAAGAATTTTTAGAAAGATACGGTTTTCTGCATATGGTAGGGTACATTAAAAGCTACAAATAAACCATATTTGATCAAAATCGTTAGAGCATTTTTTTATAAAAAAATAATAACTGTTTTGGGGGTTTTTGGCCAAAAAGGAGATTGTTTTTCAAAATTGTTCAAAACCGTTTTTCGTGCATCTATACAGGCCTACTAGACATGTCTGGTGCAAATTTGTTTGAAATCGATCAAATAGTTTTCGCTCTAGCTTTGTATACATCAGACATACATAGAGACATACAGACAGACATTTTGTAAAAAACACTTTTTTGACTAAATATATGCATATATGTGATCGCAATCCAACGGTTGCATTTTACGTCAAAATTTGGTCTGCACGTGGTTTTCTAAGTCGCTTGGACGAGTTAGCCAAAAATTAAACA
>JAGFPH010006102.1:0-10959 GCA_018207615.1 Philaenus spumarius | reverse complement strand
GGATATCAACTTTTCCCCATCGTCTTTAGAAACAGAGTAAAGAAACACACCCTTCAGAGTATTACTCATATTTCTTATGAAGTGCTTCGATAGCAAGGTCGTATAGTTTCGATTGTCGTTAAATAAATAACAGCCTACAGGCACAATATGTCTTGGGAGATATAAAAGGGCTTTGTATTTTCTTACATTTTACTGTAGATTCGTATCTACAGATCTAACGATTCTGTGTAAGGGAGTTGTGCTTCGTGCTACTAAATAGGTATGAAATCAGAAAGAATTTTGTTATATAGATGTATGAATTAATATTTGGATTTGCAAGTCGTGAACAACTGGATCATTAAAAATAATTTTACCACGCAACAGAACCGCTGACGTGAGTTGAGAAAATTTCCAAAATAAAGTTTATAGGAATATGTTTTAGGGTTTCAACCAACAATTAGGGAAATAGGTCTATTCACGACGGTGCTGAATAGCTGCAAAATGGTTCGCACGCCATTCCGCATATTTTGAGTATCTTCAATATACAAATCATTGCGTGCTTCGCACGCCAGCCCCCGTATTGGGATTATTTTCAATACACAATGCATTGCGTGCTTCGCACGAAATTCCGCACATTGGGATTATCTTCAGTGCATAACGCATTGCGTGCTTTGCACGCCAACCCCACTTTAAGATCCACCACATGGCTTTAAACCGGGTACTTGTAGCGTATTTTACGTTTTGATCGATTTTGGGGGAACCAAGCGAGCTATAAGGTCGCGTAAAAAAACAAAATGTGCAGAATAATATCCTGCATTTATATTTGTAGAAAAACTCAAAAACAAATGCATTCTCGTAGTAGAAAAAACCTCAAGAAATAGTTACTTCCGGTCAAAAAACGTTTTTCAGATTGTTGGATTTTTTTGGCTAACGAACTCGTCCGACCGGCGTAGACGACCAACATGTGTACCAAATTTGAACCAAATCGGACTTAAAATGCGGCCGCTAGAGTGCGAACACATATTTACACGTGTTCTGGGGACCATGATCGGTGCTCATTTGCTACTATTGAAATTCGCTAATAACCGGACCACCCAGCTGAACCGCTGACGTAAGTATAGCGAATTTCCAAAATTGAATTTAAATGTTTTAGTTTTTCAAGCAACAATTTGGAAATTGGTCTACTCACTGAATAGGCTGCCTGTATGTACGAAATATATTAGTAGACTTCTTTGCACCTAAGACTCCAGCTTCGACTTACGCGCTGATACGTTCCACTCGCAGCGGAAAAACTCACTTTGCTAGTTTACACCTCGACATTACACCCTCCGGTTATGGACTGTTTCGCTTCGCTCGCAGCGTACAAACTCGCCAATCGGATTCAGATCAGAAGATCACCCCAAGGTAAAATCACAAACGTGGATTTCAACAGGGTACTTTTGTGGTATTTTACGTTTCGATCGATTTTGAGGGAACGAAGCGAGCTATAAGATCGTGTCAAAATAAAAAATGTGCAGAATACTTCCCTAAACACGTTTCGTTCTAATACACGGTTGTTGGATTTTTTGGCTAGCGACCTCTTCCTAGCGACTTAGACAACCAACGTGTGTACCCAATTTGGACCAAATCGGACTAAAAATTCGGCCACTACAGTGCTAATACACATATATTTATAATTTTTAATTTCTTTTTTGTTCTGGGTAGCATGATCGGTGCTCATTTACTACTCCCTACCTTAGGCCTCACTGTAAGGGTCTCTGAAATATCTCATCTTTCCCATGGAAATTCGCTAATAATTATATTTAGTACTATCTACCATAGCTTCAAGGTTATGAAAAATGTTACGCCTTTATTTAAAAACATCTGGTGTGCACATCACACAACTTTCCTTACCAAAATAGATGCTGTATCAATTACCAAATTTTTCGAGCGAGAGATTGATGATACCATTTTCGAGTTAATAGGAGTATCCGTTTCGAAGAAAGCGGTACTAACTTCAAAACGGTTAATCCCACGGACCTGATTTTGGTCTCAATCGATTTCACACCCCCAAAAATGTCAAGGTCGATACCAAACACGGCTAGTTTAAAAAAAGTCATTTTTGCCCCCAAAAAGGGCGTTTTTGGGGTCAATTTGAAAAAATGGAAAAAGTTGAGTGGGGTATCTTTTTTGACATTCTTTTGGACGCTGAATCGAATGAGACCATTTTCAAGTCGATAGGACCAGCCATTTCGGACATACAAACAAAATAACTTGCGTTTTTGTAATAACTTTTTTCAACGAATTTTTAAGGGTATATAGCGTACATAGCGTGTTAAGGGGGTCTGAGTAGAGTATGTTAGCAAAGTTTAATCAAAATCGTTAGAGGGGTTTTGGAGTAAATACCAAAAATGTGCTAAAAACTGGTCCCACGGTAAGACACCACCTCTGATTTGCTTCAAATTTACATGGGTTTAATTGTTTACGTGTTTGAAGATATCCTGTAAATTTCAGTTCGATCCGTCCAGCCGTTTGCCCTGTGCACTCCGGACACACACACACACACACCAACAGACACACAGACAGACCAATTGCCAAAAATGCATTTTTTGGACTCAGGGGGCCTTGAAACGTAAAGATATTATGAAAACTCGACATCGAATTTTTGGGTCGATCGCAATACTTACCTTACCTAGTATAGGGTAAGGAAAGTAAAAAATCGGAATCCTATTACTTTAAATGAGCAATTCTTGTATATATCTTTGTATCTTTGTATCTGTCGCGGATCTCGAAAACGGCTCTAACGAATTCAAAGAAATTTTTTATTCAGGTGTAGTTTTGATTTTTAAGTACACTCATATTTCGTGTAAAAACGCAATTTTTTTGAGAAAATCTAATTTCAAAGTTGAAAAATTTTAACATAGGGACTTATGGGTTGCCATGTTGGTTACAAAATAACAACGAAATAGTAAATAAAGCGATCAAAACTGCTGTTTATAAACAAGCCAATATATACTGTTTTATCAGCTGTTCATTGAATAGTTTTTAATTACCGTACTGTTAAAAAAACAAGCTAATTTATACTGTTTTAGCACGTTGGAATTAGAATAAATTGGGCCTGATTTAACAATTTATTTTGTCAAAAAAAAGGTAAACTTGGCAAAGATAGATAAATTCGAATAGTCAATTTTTAATATAGGCCTGGCTCATTTCTGAAACATAATATTGAGATTATGTTAATCCTACAATAATTTTTACAATATTTAGTCCTGGTTTCAAAACTTTAGTTGACAGAAGATAGTAGAACTAGGACTAAAATCGTAATGAAAGACTCTCACGTTTCTAAAGCACGTATTTGAGGTTATAATTAATCTTGTAATTACTGTAATTAATATATTTAAGCCTGGTTTCATAATTTTACAAACCTATGTACAAACGAGCCAAAGATTAACGAGATTCTTTTGCGAATTTTCCAACTGCGAGCGAAGCGAAGCAGCCATCTGAGGCGGGGCTGGGACGCGAAGCGTCCAGGGGCAGAGCCCCTAGTTACTATACTAGGGTGTCAAAATATGAGTGTGAAAGAAGTAAAGGTTAATGTGCGAAGCTCTTTTGGATTTTTTAAAATATTTCTTTAAAATAGTTTAGTTGGACCCTAGTAGTTTTAATTGCTGGAATTAACAACAATCCACCAACCACGTCTATTGAGAAGTCTGGTAATTGATAAGTTAAGGTTTGATACTTAACTGCTTCCACCAATCAGGATATTTATAGTATCCCATTTCTTGTATTTAGCAAGTATTACAAAAATCTGATACTTACGAAGCAAGCGCACACTGTAGGATTGTAGGCACAGACGTTACTTTCATCCAATGTGACGACATTGTATTGGGTCTGACAAGTGGCGCGATCTATTAAACTTTGTGTCCCTTCTTGAAGGCTTCCAGTTAAATTACCTGTCTAACATAGAAACACATTTTCTCGTAATAGTACAGAACATTGACTAAATCAAAAGGAACTTATTTATTGTCTCTATCTAGAGACGAAGTTAGAAATAAAACGTCCTCTCTTATATTTAACCTCACAAACTTATCTTAAAAACTATTTTTGTTTTTGTTCTATAAAGCTGCGTTCACACTATGTAACATCATTTTCAAATAGTGTTGTGCGTGTTGCGTGCTTGTTTTAGTTTGAGTTCTTGCTCAATTGTGTTTACTTTTCCAAATTTAGTGAAACAAAGAACAAGTGTGTTTGCTCATCTGGTTACGTCACTTTTGAAAAGTATTGAAAACCAAACATGTCAATTAGGACTGTATCAATTCTCGAAAAAAGGTTTTGAACATTTTTTTGGAAAACAACTCCCTTTTTGGCCAAAAAACCTCCAAAAAATCAGTTATTATTTTTTTATAAAAAAATGGCTCTAACGATTTTGATAAAGTTTTGCTTATTTGTAGCCCTTTACGTACCCTACCATATTTAAAAAACCACATCTTTCTAAAAATTCTCTATTAGCTAATAATAATAACTGATTTTGGGTTTTTTTTATAAAAAAAGAGGTTGTTTAAAAAAAATGTTCAAAACCTCTTTTTAAAAAATCAAAGGGCTCAGTAAATCACTCGAAATGTACACTCTGGGGTTATTGGAGTCAGTAATTCCGAACTGTCATTCAAAAATATCACATGGGGGCAGGGAGTTCTCTTCTGTAAAACATTTAAAGGCCCACTGATTGATTCTACTGCAATGAGAATGCTTCACTTTGTTAATTTTTGCCGAAGTACCCCTCCCCCTTCCCCCTTGGGGGGTCCCAGGGTAGTAGGACATATTTTTCAAGGCCAGATTCAAAATCTGCGACCCTCAAAACCCCTGCATTAAAATTTTAATAAGTTTTCATGAATTCAAACAATTTTTATAAATTATGGGAAATGATGCACTTCTAGATGCACTTTATGCATGCTCAAAATGCACTTTTTGTCTGCCAAAAAGGTATTATATATATGTAGACTTTTTTCCTGAGACTTCTCCGAACACAATGACGAAAACCGCATTTCGATCGGTGCTGTAGAAATTTTTTTATTATTCATTGTCTAATTTCAATGGTCTAAACATCCAATGTTAGTCTTAAAACTGACTACAGACTTATACTATACATTATTTGATGACCTATTTTATGAATTGTTAGATTATATAAACGACTATGGAAAAAAGCCTCAATAGGTCAGCTGATTTTTTTTTTTTTTTTTTGTAATATGAATCTCAACCAATATGTAAACTAAAACAACAAAAAACGGAAAGGGTACTTGTAAATATAGCTTTAAGATTAAATAAAAAAATAGTTTGGGTTTCATCATTTCTTGATTAAAATAGCAATATTCTCTTTCCTTTAAAACAAACAACACGAAAATAGTCAATATAGATCTTTAGGAATAGGTATTATTAAGGACCTATAAAAGCCTTAAAAGTGCCCTTACAAATACTATACCAATGAAATATATGACATTTCAAAACCTTTTTGCTAATAATGACAACATTTTCTTCTATTTAAAACAAACAGCATGGCAATCGGCTAGATAGATCTCCATAACCCGGTATCAGTTACCTAAAACCAAAAATCTTCAAAAAGTGAAATTTTAAATTCAACTATATAGCGTTATATATAATTTCTCAAAGGTGTTTTTGTTGCTAAGTGACATCTCCCTTAATATTTCAACAAAATGATTTATTCAAGCATCATGTTAAAGCTTATGTTCCCCACTATTGACGAAAAATAGACAAACCGCTTAAAATTTGTGTTTTCATCACAAAAATTTACTATACAAATTTTATATTATACTTTATATGGTTCCTAAGGCGCCATCTATTAACGATCAGTTTAACTGACATGACAGTCGTCATTTATAGATGTTTTACATTATATATGCAAGCGCAAGTGTAATCTATCACGCAAATCAATCAAATTAAATCAACTTAAAGCGTTATAAATTGTTATAAACTGTTGTAAAAATAAACGTAATTGAATCAATGTATTAAATCGGGTAAGTAGGCCTACTCCTAACATGCCAAAAATTCGCAAGGGTCGTCTAGTTACATTATATTATTTAAGGCAAAGAAATACTGATATAGTTTCTTGAATTGTTGTCTGGATATTGTATATGTTGAGCTTCATAATATACTTGATACTATTGGCGGCACCTGTGCCAGTAGGCACATTTACTACAATACCCCTAACATGCTAGTGGACATCAAAAAGTTACCCTTGCAGTTGCCGAGCTGAGCAACTGTCCGTCACCAATTACTCGGTTGCGTCACTAGTTGTCCTCGGCTAATAGGTCTAAACGGATACAATTCCCAGCAACACAATCGGCTACTAGAGGCGTCACTGGTTGGGTGTAACACTCTCCCCCCTTAGAAGCTGAGCAACCATCTGTCACCAATTACTCGGTTGCGTCACTAGTTGTCTTCGGATAATAGATCTAAACTGATACAATTCCCAGCAACACAATCGGCTACTAGTGGCGTCACCGGTTGGGTGTAACAACTCTCCCCCCTTAGTTCGCACTCATGTTAAACATACCTGTTGACCTTGATCTGCACTTTTCTCGGTTCCATATCCCGTGAGAACTGCTGATGTCCCATTGTTGCCTTCCTTCTTCGCCAGTTTGACGGCGCGGACACGTTTATTGTATTTGATGTTCTTTTTCAGTTTTAACAAGGCTACGTTGTAACTTTGGTAGTTGTATTTGTCATGTATAAGAGCCTTCTCGACGTCGTACAACTTGCCTCCGGTAGTGGCGTCATTGCTTCCGACACGAACTTGAGGAATTTGGTAACTGTTAAAACAAGAAGGTTATGATAGAAAAACAAGACATCTTTCAAAAACTTTATTAATATAGAGGGTGTCTCGCAACCAACGGACCGAACCATGTTTAGCAAATACTACTGTATAGCATGTGTCCTATACCGCTTGGAAGTGGTTACATGTGTTTAGAAGTTGCCTGTCTGTATGATACAACGCTAAGTGTTCAAGCAGGTTCTGTTCAACAATTGAAGAAGCATTATTTTGTATAAGTCAATGCCACTGGACAGTACTTTGCTGTAACCAACTTAATAATCAATCCATGTAAAACCAAGTGCATGGATTACTTTTACTTCAGTAGAAAGCATAGCTCAAATCAGACACCAATTGTCATGCTAGGTAAATTATACTTGAATAAGTACAAACAATACAATTTTTGGGTCTTCTAATTTATGAAAAATAGAATTGGCATGACCACACTAACAGCAATTAGCAAAAATTAGCTCAGGTATGTACCGAGAAATTTTAATTTTTAGTGTTTTACATCGATACTTTTAACAGCCTATATACTAGTGTATCATTATTTGAACTATTGAGTTCTTCTTTGGGGAAACTAATCAGTTCAGAATATGAAAAGAGTGTTTGGTTTGCAAATTATAGAAAAACGGCTTATTGCGGGGCTAGATAAAAAAATGAGTTGTAAAAATTACTCAAGGAATTCGGAGTACTAACACTTCGGTGTATTTGTATACGAACGTAAAGTGTTGCTTTTTTAAATTCTAGTGTGATCATGTCCAAAATGTGTTAAATTTATACAGTAAACTTCCCTCACGGCTGGTGGAAAATGTTCATGAATAAGCTTCTTAAAATCGTTCAAAACTCACCAAGCTGTAGGATTGAAAAAAATAGTCTTACGCAATATCTATTTCTATTGCAATTTCTTTTACTCAGTGGATGAGTTTGTGCATCATGATTGTAATATTTTGTGATAGATGAGATCTCTTTTTACTTTCTCACTATACTATAGTATAGAGAAAGTATAGTTATCGCAAAAAAATCGATGTTGAGATTTTTTTAGAAATATCCGTTTTGTGACCCCTGAGTCCAAAAAAGTGTTTTTTACAAAATGTCTGTCTGTATGTATACAAAGGCCTATGCACGAAAAAGCGTTTTAAAACACTTTGAAAAACGACCCTCTTTTTGGCAAAAAAACCCCAAAAAATCTGTTATTATTTTTTTATAAAAAAAGGCTCTAACGATTTTGATAAAATCTGGTTTATTTGTAGCTCTTAATGTATCCTATCATATGCGAAAAACAGCATCTTTCTCAAAATTCTCGTTTAGCTAATAATAATAATAATAACTGATTTTTGGGGTTTTTGTGGCCATAAAGGTTGTTGTTTTTCAAAAATTTTCAAACCCTTTTTAGTGCATATATACAGGCCTAATTGACGTGATTGGTGCAAATTTGTTCTAAATCGATCGAATAGTTTTCTCTCTAGATAATAATAATAATATTTATTATTTAATCTCCTACTTTAATAAATCATCTCTCCTACCCCACCTACAAAATTATGAAGTCACAGTGAATCTGTTTAGTAATTTAAATATTTTTGTGAGAAAGTATGTGCCAGTTCCTGGTACCGTTTATTTTACTTAATGTACTGAAACTTATTCTTCCAGATTTATTATTTTTTCGACTTTGTATATTTTTATAATATATATACGTTGTGTATTTATATCACTTATTGTATGTTTTTCTCTATTTTTAAGCTGCTTGTTGTTAATTTTTTTTTTATGATCTGTTTTATACAAATACTATATGTTGTCAAGAAAACAAATATTGAATAAATAAACTAGTGTTTTCGAAAACAAATATTATTTCATCAACTGTTTAAAATAAATGCATTATAATCAGATAATTAGCGTAAATGACTTCACATTGTTTCACGGGGAGGTTGAAAAATAAAATTTTGCTGCAATCATCCTATTCAGGATGGCGGCGTTTCAAACTTTTCGAAGTTAAATATCTGAAAAACTAAAGATTTCACGGACAAATTTTAAGGTACAAAAATTGTAGGCAATTTTAACACAAATATAACAGAGCGTGTGTGAAAAAGTTTAGTTTTTTGTACATAAAAGACGTCATACTAAATATGTATACTAAATGTACGTTCAATATGTTTAGTAAATCCAAAGATATAAATACTTTGTAGAAAAATCCAAAATGTTGGATAACTGAAAATCGAAGCATTTCTGAACCTATGTTTCTATGAGCTTTTTTCTTTATTTCCACTAATAGAACACGTCCAGAAAGTTTCTCTTTCTTCCTGAATCACCTTGTACAATAATAGAAAAAGTTTACTTACTTTTGTATTTGTCCGTCACGTGACTTCTTTCTTCTCATATGACGCGTTTCGGAGATTTACTCCATCATCAGACACGTAGTGACTCTTACGAGGTCGTCAAACATATAAATAATCACACAAAACACAAACACTGAAAACATATTAAATTAGTAGCGTGGGATTCATCCCGTACCGTGGTTTACTGCCGCTTCACCTTTATGTAATTATAGGTATACGTTGACGGTAACTTGGACCCTTGTTATCTTGTATACTGATAGCCGTGTCGTACAGTATGTTTGAGGAAAAATTAAGCTGGTCATTCATAACTAGGGTTTCGTTGTTTTTAAATGCTTTATATATTTCATATTCCTCAATAGCATCCATAATTTTGCCTGTTTTGCATATATGTATTGGTATAAAATTAGTTTCAAAATTCGTGTAGCCGTGGTTAGTGTCTATCAGGTGACGTGCATAATTATATTCATTTCCCTCTATGCTCTTTTTTGGTAAGTGTTCTATAAATCTCTGGCGGAACGCTCTACCTGTTTGGCCTATGTAAAACGAATTACAATCATCACTAACTAGTTTATATATCCCGGTTTTACATATGGGATCTTTATCTGTTTTTGGGACAGTAATTTTTGGATATTATTGTTGATCCGGAATGCTGTGGTGATGTTTAATTTCTTAGAAAAATTTGAAATTATATTTGGAAGTATGTTTCCATATTCACAAGCTTAAAGGTTTTAAAGGTTTACAGATTTTATTTTGTTTTTTTTAATAATAAGGTGTTTATCATAGTACATCTATACCCATTAGCTGTGGCGATATATTTAATTGTATTCAGTTCCTCCAAATAATCTTCTTGTTCGAGTGGTATAGTGAGAAGTCTGTGTAACATGCTATTATAGGTGCCAGTTGTAGTTGTGAGGTTCCTGTAAACTTTATATTTGGATTGTTCTGTTTGTTTTGTTACTGTCAGATCTAGAAAATTAAGTTTTGCATCTACTTCTGTTTCACATGTGAATTTCGTGTAGCTATTGATGCTTTTTATATAATTCTTGAGATTTTCGATCTGCCTAGTAGTACCATTGAAGATTACGAATGTGTCGTCTACGTATCTTGTATAGTATATGATATGTTTGTGCATTTTATTTAAATTTAATAGGAGGCACTTGTTTTCAAAATGGTTTAGATAGATGTCTGCAAGTAAACCTGAGAGTGGCGAACCCATGGCTAAACCGTCCTGTTGTATATAGTATTTGTTGTCAAACGTAAAGTAGTTTTAATCTAACAAAAATGTTACAATGTTGACTAACTCGGTAATTAATTTTCTCTGTGTTTAACACGTTGGATTCAGTAAGGAGCTTTCTTAGAATATCTATTGTTTCGTGGATAGGTATATTTGTATATAAGTTAACAATATCAAAGGAAGCTATTTTATAATTTGGTTTCAAAGTTATATCATTGATATTGTTTACAAATTCTATACTTATTAATAATAATCAATATTACCTTAGTTTGGTACGTCAACTAATCCTTCCTTCTCACTTCTTATTTTACGACCGCGGTTTCGGGCATTCGCCCATCCTCAGGTAAACACTTTACAACACAAAAACATTAATAAAAACATATAATATCTCCGAGTGGAGATCGTTCAAATTTATTAAAAGTTCAATTTACGCATCTGACGTGCACGTCATGGAGGTTAGTCACTAACTGAATCTGCTTCTGCCGTTATCTTATTTACTTGCCAAACTTTGTCCTGCCCTTCCGGCGTTAATGATGGTATCGAAGATTATATTTGATTGAAAGGCTAATTGGTCGTTTAGCAAATGTGGAGCCATGCTTATTCTGGCTTTG
>JAGFPH010006101.1:28194-66805 GCA_018207615.1 Philaenus spumarius | reverse complement strand
ACAATGTTTAAAATTAAAATATTACAATTACATTAACAATGTTTAAAGATAAAATTTTACAATAATTACATTAACAATGTTTAAAATTAAAACATTACTATTACATTAACAGTGTTTAAAATTAAACGATGAAGATTACGCGTTTATTTGCAGAGTACTATATAAATAATTCCTACCTAGCCGGGTGGAATCCGGGTGATGAACACATTTGATTATGTAGTTGTAAAAATACGAACGTGTTTATTAAGCTATTTCAAGTTAGAGTATTATAGCCCAACTTTGATTTGTGCTATACATACTCAAGAACAATGAATATATCAAAACAAATACTTTGGTCATGATTACATTTAGAAATAGAAAGGGTAACTGTACTGAAATTTAGATATTCTTAAACCCTTAAATATCTACTTTTTCAAAATTTTTTTAGTGCAATATATCAAACTAGACGAATAGCCGTGCTTCGCTACGGGGAATTTTTTGCATCACTAAGTTATAAAATTGGAATATTTCTCTCTCATTTTCTTTCAGCTTTTATCTCACGAAAGTGAACGATTACGTGTATATTCATTTAGTTTGGAATTTATTGTTCATTGGCTGTCCGTCAATCGTCTTCGACAGGATATGTGGGCTGAATATATTAAATCAATTGAAATTAATGTATTCAGAGTGTAGAGCGTTTTCTTTTTCAACCGCTAAATCTGCAGACTGGTAAATCACAGTGTTAGCTGAATGTTGCAGATTGCCCAGATAGCCTACGTCTTTAATATACGAATGCATATATCCGGATAGAATTGATCAGCTTACGTTTTTAAATATTTTATTAAAATTAATAAGTGTCAAATTTCAGCTTTCTAGCTTTAAATTAAAGAATACCAATTACTATTTATTATTTTTAGATTGTTATTATATTTTCATCCTTTAGCAGAACGTAACAAAATGTAAAACTGGTTTTCTATTTATATGTGCTTCTCAAGAAGTAAATGTACAACAATTAAGCTTTCTAGCTTTAAGGAAAGTATAACAAACAATATTTATTGTTTTAGGGTTTTTTTCAACTCTTAAAGGTTAAATATTAAAAAAATCTTTTCTTAGTGTGCCTCTATTGTTTATAAGCAACATGTGTAATAAATTTCACGTTCCTAGGCATTATGGTTTTAGAGATCTATAACAAACAATAGTTATTGTTTTAGGGGTTGTTTCAACCCTTAAAGGTAAAATATTTAAAAAATCTTGTAAGTGCGGCTCTAACGCCTAAAAGCAACATGTGTGACAAATTTCACGCTCCTAGGCGGTAGGGTTTTTGAGATCTATAACAAACAATAATTATTGTTTTAAGGGTTGTTTAAACCCTTTTCGGATAATTTTAATAGCTATTCTGTTATTCGGGACGGAGGGAAATCCAACAAATCAAATATTATAAAAATTGGTTCAGCCGTTCTTGAGTTATAAGTGTACACTACTTATAACTTACAAGAAGAAAACGGTACCGTTATAACTCGGCACCACTTATAGGGTACAAACCCGACTTTGTTTTATTTATATATAAGGGAACACAACTTTTGAAATATTTTATGAATATATGTTTTTAATATGATATTACAGTAATACATTTTTATTCAATTAAATACGACATGAATACAAAACCACAAACTATAAATTAAACTTACTTTCATGGTGTCTCGGTACCCATATTTAGCAGTTACATTACAACTGTAAGAGTTATGAGTTCTGTTAATCTTTGGAAGTCTCAAGTTGTAAAGGAAACCTTCCACATCGACGTCACATTTAGAGGCTGCCTTGAAGACAATATTGTACGGCCCCTAAAAGGTTATTTTGTCATTAATAATTCAATTGTTTACAATTTGTTTATGTTTAACATCAGTATTTGAAGGGAAGAGAAGCCAAGGGGTATAAGTGTTGCAAAGTTAGTTTTGAGAAAACTCAGTTTAAATTTAAAGTGTTATAATCAAATCCAGGTAAAACCATGATCACTATAAATAGTACATATTTATTTGCTAGGCTTTATTAAGAGTATTTCCAATAAACAATGCATTGCATGCTTCGCACGAAATTTTTAAGCCTATTGCGACGGGCTGGCTTCGCTCAGCTCGCGCAATTCAAAAATTATTAAAAATAATTTTTTTTAAATAAATCGTAAAATTTACTAAGTCTTTAAGACAGACTTATTCAATGTTAGACAAGCATAGGAGGCAAGGTCCAGAACGAGTCGTTCAGGCCAAATGTATAATGGCCCGGGCAGGTTCAATAAAACAATAGAAAAATTAAATATTAAACAATAGTTGATATATTCATATCAATGATAAAGGAAATTAAATGGATCAATTTATATAAGTAAAGTTTTTTGATAAAATGAAAGGTGTAAAAATTATGAGTAAAACAAGAGTAACACAAAAAACCAAAATTGGTAATTTTGAGAATTTCAAAAAAGTAAAAAGTGTAATATATAGATAATTAAAGTCATTAAAAGTTAACAGAAACAGATTTTGATAAATATTAAATTTTGAAGAATAAATATCAATTTGAAAGTAAATTAATTAATAAAAGGTAAATTAAAATGAATTAATGTTAATAGCAATAAAATATGATAACAGCTAATTTAAATTAGAATTATGTAATGTTAATAACTTACGAGTATTAACGTATTTCAGTAAAAATAAAAAGTATAGGCCTAAAAAGGCCTAAACACAGTTTACATTAACGGCAATTGTCAAAATATGATAACCGGTAATGTAAAGGCTCCAGAGAGATAGATATAGATAATAAAATAACTCCATTATAATTAATGTACCCAAAATGAAATTTTTCGGAAAACCAAAAGTGTCAGAACTCGAGAACTAAAAGTGGTAGAAATATGAGAAAAACAGTAAAACAATCGTCGGGTCTGTAGGGACAAATATCATTAAAAAAAAATGCCGGAAAACCGAAATCGCGGAAAAGCGCGGTACGGGAAAGTGCGGAAAACGCGAAAAGTAGTAGATACCGAACCGGAAGTCGTACAGCTTCAATTCGAGTTTGCTGATGATCCAGAAATTGCCCAGAACAACAAACCGAAGAGATATCCAGAATCCAGCTACGGGATCGGGAGTTATAGGAAATCAGTAAAAACTAGTGCATTTTTGACTGACCAAAAATGACACGATAATTTCTTCGAAAGGACAGGAATTAGTTTGAACCGACACAAGATAAGCTGACTCCGCCCACTAGCCAATGCTGGTAACAACTTTAAATACATATTATACATTCAATAATAATAAATCGTCGTAATTAAAATTTATTTAATTAGTAACTAATAAAACTAATTATCCTGAGATCTGGAAAAATAATTAAAAAATTCTCCTTCAAGAATCAACGAAGATATTCATCTTTAAAGTAAGGGAAACGAAGGGAAATTATTTGAACTAAATGGCAATAGAATTTTCCCTTGAAAGGGAGAACGACCAAAGCTGCTGTTCAAATCGTCAGTCTCTCATGAACTCCGAGGAAGTCACCACGCTAATCGTTTATTAAAATTATTTTACAGTCTAGGATAGTACTCCGAGGAAGTCACCACGCTACTCGTTTTGTTAAATTTGTCTAAATGCTTTAGAGTAATGAGGAAGGACGCAGGATATTTGTATGCAATAGACAGTATTCTCATTCTGTGAAGAATCAATGACTGGTTTAACGTAACCTAACACCATAGAGACGGTTACAGCCTTCAGGACTACGGCTGGACTTATCCAAGTAAGGGTTTTATTCGAACCCTGGAGGAAACCAGACGATCAACAAGACTGTCAGGGCAGGGACCGAGCGACTGCCGACGAGCCTAGGACATCTCTGAAGTTCATGGAATTTAATTCAGGGATATATCTCACATGTCATCGGCGTAAGAGTCAGCAGTAACTCCTAGACCTACAGGAACTCCAAGGGGAACGCTAAATTAACTCGCATAAGGTACAGTCAGTGATAGCTTTTCAAGCATACATTTCATCGTTGGCCCAATTAGAAAGTTTGCTTATTTTAAATTCCTAAATAACGTAATTAAGTTTTATAAATATTAAATTCCTTTTTTATCTATCTCTCACAGCAGTCTTCGTTATAATTTGCATATAGTATTGTTAAATTTTGTCATAATTCTGAGGTATAGAATAAGGAATATATTTATTTTGTAATTATAAAATTTTCATATAAATGTCGCATTGAGTAATTATTCAGAAATAGTATATAAAATTTGCTTGAATAATAATTAAAAATCCAGAAGCCAGTTGGCTCTGTTCAAAGTATATAAATTCTTATTATTTATAATAATAGTAGTCCTGAACCAGCTGATAATCGTAGTCTATGTGTATATATATAAATATAGTTAAAAAATATTACTTGTTATAAAAAAGGTAAAAAGTTCTCCAAATGGTACGACCCTGACAAGAGTCGAGGTTCTTTATATACAAAAATGAACGTAGATTCTTCTCAATTAGTAAGAAAACTGTCCGCAAGATAGTGGACAAATTTCTTGCGGCGGCGATTGAAAAGGTGAGCTGGTCAGATTGTCCGAGGGTGGCTTTCGGTAGTGGTGGCCGACAGCGGATCGTCGCAAGTGGCGCCCAACAAAGTGGAGCGAAAAGTAGCAAAAATAAAATTGTTATTTCAGTTCCATACGAACAGAACAATACCCTTTTTACAGCAAGAAAAATTAATTATAAAATAAAAACCTGTTTAAGTTTTAAGCATAAGTAAATTAAGTAATTAAAACAGTAGTAAACCAATAAAAATGTCTAAGTCAGAGGGAGATATATCCAAAATGATGGCGTATTTGAAGGGGATGGAAGCCCAAAGGGCTAAAGAAAAAGAAGAGGCAGATTGGGTTAGGAAATTAGAGAAAGAAAAGGCAGAACAGGTTAGGAAGTTAGAGAAAGAGTAGGCAGAAAAACGGGAGCAGGCTAAGGAACAGGCTAGGCTGTTAGAAAAAGAGGAGGCAGATAGGGTTAGGAAGTTAGAAAAAGCAGAGGAGGCTGAGTTAAGGCGCGAAGAAAGGGTAGCTATAGTAACGGACTTAAAAGGCGTTACTAATGAGGTTAAAGTAGAAATAGGGAAGGAATGAACACTACATTCTGTTAGGATAAGGGAGTGTGTTAGTGAAATAGGAGATGTTAGAAAGGATGTAGCTGAGTTAAGGGAAGATTTTAGGGCAAATGCCGATAACATTGACAGCAATAGGACCGAAATTATTAGGCTAAATAAAGCTGTAAGGGAATTGCCTAGGGAAAGAACTAGTTCAATAATAGGGGAGCCACATATAACACATATCTACCAAAGGCAGCAAGAAATTGAAAAGATTGAGTTTTGAGGAGGAGCTAACGAAGACCCGGTTAGATTTATAAAACAAATAGAGGACAGGTTGGAAGAAATAAATCCTAATATGGATGAAGAAGGGAAGCTTAGGATAGCAGAATGGCATTTAGTTGGGCAGGCACATATTTGGTGGCAAGTAGTAAAGGCCAGCCGAATAAAATACTGTGAGTTTAGGGAGGCGTTCATAGAGAAATATTGGGGTTGTGAGGCTCAACGTAGAGTTAGGGACATGATAGAGTTTAATAGGTATGATTGGCAGGGCAAGAAAACAATGGCGGAGCATTTTTGTTGGATGGCGTTAAAAGCAGCGAATTTAGACCCACCGATCCCTGAAAAAATATTAGTTCACACTATTATGAGGCATTTTAATGAGAAGGTGAAAATAGCTAGTTTAAGTAGGCCTAATTTAAATATTAGAAAGGTTATAACGTTTTTAGATCAGATGCAAAACATGGGAGGCGGAACGCGCGCGTCACCAACACCACCTAGACAGAATATGCCAGAAAGAAGGCCGGATAATACAAATGTTAATAAGGATAGGATTAGGAGCCAACCACCACCTTTCCGAAACCTTAACCCTACATCCTATGGTCAAAACCCTAGATATACCAATAACCGCCAACCAAACAACCCGGGTCCATCTAATCAGGGGGTACCACAAAATGAGCGCTCAAAAAACTAATCCACGATGTCCCGGAAAAATATAATAGTATCGCGAACTGGTCAGGAAATAGGAATTTGAAAGGGGCTGCCGATAAATCATATAATAAAGTAGATAATAATAATAAAATAAATAAGGATAAACTTCGCATAAATAAATCATTAAAAATAAACAATTTAATATGTAACATCAGAGAGGAATTGTTGCAAGAACCAGAAAATACGTATTTGAATAAAGACTTGCCTCAATGTCCCAACGTTAGTGTAAAATTAAATAATGTTCCCGTAATTGTCCAGGTAGACACAGGTGCGCAATGGTCATTCTTACAGGAAGAATTTTATACGGATTTAATAAACAAGGGACATAAAATGTTAGAGTTGCCGGTCTATAATGTAGAAGTTATTACAGCAATTAAAAAGAAGCGTCAGCGCGTCACAAAACAAAAAATGGTAGATATAGATATTAATGGAGAGGTTGTCCAGGAAATATTTTTAATTGTACCCAAACTGGTGAATGTAGCTGTAATGGGATGTAATATACTATACAAGACAAAGGCTAGGATAAAAATGGATAGGAAATTTATTCACTTTCAAATAAATGAAAAGCAAATATATTTAGATTTCAACCAAGAAGTAAATGAAATTAGTAGGCCTTTAATAGGGCTGAACAAAACAACAATCGCTAATAACACACCCAGCGGTAATTTAGGAGGTTCAGACTCGATACAGCGTAGGGTAGGGGCTGAATCGTTAACGGTAGTGACTGAACCCGGGAGTAAAAAACAAGTCGGGCATAGGGCCGGAGAAGTAACGGAAAAAGCCGAAAGTAGGGAGATACCTGAATTTAGGCAGGGGAACGAGGTGATAAAAAACAATAAAGTTAAACAAGAAAAAATTATTAAAGTAAACAAAGTGCCATTAAACCAAATAAATAGAAACATAAACAATAAACAATGGCAGGATGAAGCTAGGTGTAGCAGTAGGAAGCGGAGGTCAGGTGACAGTAGGAGAGCGGAACGAGTTCCACGAGTAGTGTAATTGTGGACGGGGAGAGTCAAAAACAAAGAAACGTCGCGTCGTATAGGCAAAATGCTAAGGTTGAAATAGACCAATCGTCGGGTAGGCTAGAGGCCGAAACAAAGTTAGGTGAAGCAATAGGAGGGCCGCAGACCGAAACAAAAGTAAACGAATTATCGTGCAGGCTGCAGGTCGATAAAGGGTTAAATAAATTGTCGGGTAAACAGGGGGAAGTAGGATCTAAAGAGATCGAGCAGGGTCCAGTAATTACACGGGAGGAAGTCCAGAACGAGGAACGCGGAAAATGGGTGGCTAACAAAGGCGTGCAATTTAAAGCAAAGGAATATAAAAATGTTAAGAAGAAAAGAAGAAGGAAGCCGACTGTCAAGTTTAAATTTAAAAAACGGATTGGCTTAAACAAATTGGAAATAGGAGAAGACACGGAAATGGAATTTTGGAGAAATGGTAGCTTAAACGAAGAAGCAAAATCGGTTGAGAGGTTTATGAAATAAAATGTTTAGTAAAATTAAGTTTGTATTGTAAATAACCACTAGTTTAATATCATGAAATGTAAAATATTCCAGTCAAAGTATGGTACTCATTATAATTTGAATGTAAAGTTAAAACGGGTCAGGACATGAGTTTTAATTGTATTAAATAAATAGCTATTAAGATTAAAAGTGTAACAGATAGATAGGCCTATTGCAAAGGGCGAGTAAGGTACAGTTAGCGTCTAATGAATGGGAAACCTTAACAAAAAGAATCCAATCAGTCAAAGTAAACAGTTTAAAGTGCAGTAGAAATGACAGCGGACGGGCAGGCCTAACGGAAATCAGAGGTACAATGTACAGTAACGTTGAACAAGGTCAGGGACAAAATGTAAACATCAGCTGAGGGAAGGGTAATGTTTATAAACAATTCCACAACAGTTAGGGTGAATGAACTTTAGAAAATAGGCCTAAGTTATGCTTTGCTTGTAGATAGGATAAACTGTTGTGAGAGGTAAATAATTATAAACCCCTTCAGCGATGTAGTGTATGTTTGTTATAGGTGTTGTGACGAAGCCTTATACCCGGACTACAGAAACTGTGATTAATGAACAACGGTGTTTTCATAAACCATATATATACTTTGTATGTGATAAATGTGTTTATAACCAAAATCGTAGCAGATGGGCGATACTGCTAGAACAGTGGACTTAGAGGGGTGATATAAGTTGTAAATGTTATAAATGTCTTTTCAGAGAACAATGGACTATATTAAAAAATGAATTTAATGATTGTGTTGTATATAATATGTATGTATTGCAGGATGAATCATATATATATGTATGCCATGTCTAGAAATAAGATGAATTGCTTAGAATAAGATGTTATGAAATTGCAGTTATAAATTTCAGTTATGTTTTCATTAGAGAAGGAGATTCTGAAAAAAGCACTACGTACTTTTGATCAGTTTTTTGAGGCAGGGCAAGTTGCGACGGGCTGGCTTCCCTCAGCTCACGCAATTCAAAAATTATTAAAAATCATTTTTTTTAAATAAATCGTAAAATTTACTAAGTCTTTAAGACAGGCTTATTCAGTGTTAGACAAGCCTAGGAGGCAAGGTCCAGAACGACTCGTTCAGGCCAAATGTATAATGGCCCGGGCAGGTTCAATAAAACAATAGAAAAATTAAATATTAAACAATAGTTGATATTTTCATATCATTGTATAAAGGAAATTAAATGGATCAATTTATATAAGTAAAGTTTTTTGATAAAATGAAAGGTGTAAAAATTAGGAGTAAAACAAGAGTAACACAAAAAACCAAAATTGGTAATTTTGAGAATTTCAAAAAAGTAAATAGTGTAATATATAGATAATTAAAGTCATTAAAAGTTAACACAAACAGATTTTGATAAATATTAAATTTTGAAGAATAAATATCAATTTGAAAGTAAATTAATTAATAAAAGGTAAATTAAAATGATTTAATGTTAATAGCAATAAAATATGATAACAGCTAATTTAAATTAGAATTATGTAATGTTAATAACTTACGAGTATTAACGTATTTCAGTAAAAATAAAAAGTATAGGCCTAAAAAGGCCTAAACACAGTTTACATTAACGGCAATTGTCAAAATATGATAACCGGTAATGTAAAGGCTCCAGAGAGATAGATATAGATAATAAAATAACTCCATTATAATTAATGTACCCAAAATGAAATTTTTCGGAAAACCAAAAGTGTCAGAACTCGAGAACTAAAAGTGGTAGAAATATGAGAAAAACAGTAAAACAATCGTCGGGTCTGTAGGGACAAATATCATTAAGAAAAAATGCCGGAAAACCGAAATCGCTGAAAAGCGCGATACGGGAAAGTGCGGAAAACGCGAAAAGTAGTAGATACCGAACCGGAAGTCGTACAGCTTCAATTCGAGTTTGCTGATGATCCAGAAATTGTCCAGAACAACAAACCGAAGAGATAAACAGAATCCAGCTACGGGATCGGGAGTTATAGGAAATCAGTAAAAACTAGTGCATTTTTGACTGACCAAAAATGACACGATAATTTCTTCGAAAGGACAGGAATTAGTTTGTACCGACACAAGATAAGCTGACTCCGCCCACTAGCTAATGCTGGTAACAACTTTAATACATATTATACATTCAATAATAATAAATCGTCGTAATTTAAATTTATTTAATTAGTAACTAATAAAACTAATTATCCTGAGATCAGGAAAAATAATTAAAAAATTCTCCTTCAAGAATCACCGAAGATATTCACCTTTAAAGTAAGGGAAACGAAGGGAAATTATTTGAACTAAATGGCAATAGAATTTTCCCTTGAAAGGGAGAACGACCAAAGCTGCTGTTCAAAACGTCAGTCTATCATGAACTCCGAGGAAGTCACCACGCTACTCGTTTATTAAAATTATTTTACAGTCTAAGATAGTACTCCGAGGAAGTCACCACGCTACTCGTTTTGTTAAATTTGTCTAAATGCTTTAGAGTAATGAGTAAGGACGCAGGATATTTGTATGCAATAGACAGTATTCTCGTTCTGTGAAGAATCAATGACTGGTTTAACGTAACCTAACACCATAGAGACGGTTACAGCCTTCAGGACTACGGCTGGACTTATCCAAGTAAGGGTTATTTATTCGAACCCTGGAGGAAACCAGACGATCAACAAGACTGTCAGGGCAGGGACCGAGCGACTGCCGACGAGCCTAGGACATCTCTGAAGTTCATGGAATTTAATTCAGGGATATATCTCACATGTCATCGGCGTAAGAGTCAGTAGTAACTCCTAGACCTACAGGAACTCCAAGGGGAACGCTAAATTAACTCGCATAAGGTACAGTCAGTGATAGTTTTCAAGCATACATTTCATCGTTGGCCCAGTTAGAAAGTTTGCTTATTTTAATTTCCTAAATAACGTAATTAAGTTTTATAAATATTAAATTTCTTTTTTATCTATCTCTCACAGCAGTCTTCGTTATAATTTGCATATAGTATTGTTAAATTTTGTCATAATTCTGAGGAATAGAATAAGGAATATATTTATTTTGTAATTATAAAATTTTCATATAAATGTCGCATTGAGTAATTATTCAGAAATATTGTATATAATTTGCTTGAATAATAATTAAAAATCCAGAAGCCAGTTGGCTCTGTTCAAAGTATATAAATTCTTATTATTTATAATAATAGTAGTCCTGAACCAGCTGATAATCGTAGTCTATGTGTATATATATAAATATAGTTAAAAAATATTACTTGTTATAAAAAGGGTAAAAAGTTCTCCAAATGGTACGACCCTGACAAGAGTCGAGGTTCTTTATATACAAAAATTAACGTAGATTCTTCTCAATTAGTAAGAAAACTGTCCTCAAGATAGTGGACAAATTTCTTGCGGCGGCGAGGTGAGCTGGTCATATCGTCCGAGGGTGGCTTTCAGTGGTGGAGGCCGACAGCGGATCGTCGCACTATGTACTATGGACTGCTTTAAAATATTAGTGATTATAGTGATTTATTATTAGTGATTATATTAGTCAGCTCCTTGCATATAAAATACAAAATTTGCTTAGCAGTGAACGTGTTAACAGGAATTAGAAGTTATGTAATAAAACATAGTTACAAGTAAATTACCAATGTAAAGTGACTTAAATCACATGTACCTCTTGACTTCTAAGCCAAACAGTTCTTCTACGAAGTAGTTTTTTTTCGCCACTAAATCTCTGCACATGGAAGACTTACAGTTATATTCCTTGGCCTCAAACATTTTAAAGTGTTGGAGAGCCAGTTTCTGCACTTAACTCCATTATTCAAAAAATGTCACTTGGACCCCTTGGCTCCTCAGCCCTACATTTGATATCGATATTTATTTTATACGGATTGTTTATAAAGTCTCTTTAATCCCGTTTATTATATTTGTTACTGAAAATAAGTTAAAAAAACTTTTTGTATATCTTAAGTTGCATAACAGGACAAATTCTTTGATATATATGAACCTTTATGTTTTGGGGCTTAATTGGGTCGGGGGTTACAAATTTCAAATGTAGGTCATGTGATACACCTTTGAAAAGCTTATTAAAAGAGAAACAGAATGGCTCGAACTAGAACTTGGTATCTTGCTTGTTTCAAAGTAATGGATAATCAAAGTTCTGGAAAATGATATTTTTGCCATAACATCAAATCAGGTCGTTAATTTGTTAATATTATGAATAAGTAAGTTTTACGTTCAGATTAAATGTAACACATAAAAAAAAGAAAAAATAGAAACTGCAAATAATTTTAATACGGTACCATTAATTTATCTGAGTTTCTATGTTTACTTCAAAAACTTTGAGGGAAAATGTAAATGGAACCCTGAATACAACCCTTGATCTTTGCTTCTGACTTTCTCTACTGTATGCGTAACTGATAAGCACTATTTTCATGTACTGATAGAATAGCAATATCTCAATAATTTTGTTCCTGATATAAAGGAATGAATTTGTATTTCCTCTTTAACAATACAATCGGCTATACAAATATATACATATAAACACTTGTATAAATTTATATACATAATATAATATATCTACTTATATCCTACTACACATAAGAGTTTTAATTGTTCAAAACAGTTTAATTAAATATAAAACATATACAATACTTTATATGAAATGCCAACCGAATACATAAAACAGGAAAATTAGGCAACCCCGTTGGAAAAGCCAGTTTTTGGGTTTATCTTCAATAAATTGAAACAAAAATAAGAGCAAGAGACTGTCCTAACCTAACCTTGTAACTTAAAAAAAAAAAATAGATTTTAAACTGTTTATAACTCGGTTCTACACAGAATATTCCTCCTCCCCAATATATAAGTAAAATTGCCTTCTTCCCTTAATTCAATAAATTATGTTAAGCAGTCGAAGATGTCCTCAACACTAACTATCACTCTGTAACAACAAATTTAAAATTTTTCTCAAAAATTTTTAGGTTCCATTATTTTTTTAAATAATATTTATAATATTATCTAAAATGGTATGGAATTAAAAAACTTTGGTGCTTTTTACAAGTAGGTTTTCTGATAAAAAGCATGCCTAGATTTTGGTAAAATGCAGAACTTTTCCCTACGTGAAGAGACCATTGAAGATTTGACCATAGGAACTTTGTTTATTAATATCATCTTAAATACAATCTGCTGACATAAACTCTACGAAGAGATAATATACCCAACTGTCTGAATAACGTCTCAGAGCTACCAGTTCTGGATCTAAAGTAAAGAGCATTGATTGATTTCATAACGTGTGTTTGTGATAATATGACGGGCATTAGTGTGGATAGGTATGTACCGCCCCAAATCAACACGCCGTAACTCAACTTAAAAAGAACAAGTGCAAAGTATATAATCTTTAATAATTCATAATTACAAACTGATCTTAGGTAATAATACATGTATTTTAATATTGTCAATAATTTGCTGTTTAATTCCTTGACATGGGCCTTCCAACTGTAAATATTTGTTGTAATAGCACTCAGTATTGTCTTTTGACAAATGAATAGCTCAAACGAAGACAAGGTTGAAATGATTTTTGTTGACGGACAAGAACCTGCCACATGAAATATCAACATTATGCCACATGAAATGAAGTCCAAACGTTATGGCAGACCCACGAAACTACTTATGGCCTAAGCGATGATGAGACACTTTTATCTAAGTACGTTTAGGAATTAAATTTTGAAACGGTTGTTTTTTCAAACTGTTTAATTTTAAATCTTGGCTTATGTTACCATCTTAAATTTTTCCATAAAGCCTAAATTACTTTTTCAAAATGTTTAATTTTGAACGATCTCGGCTTATGTTACCAATCTAGTTTTCGTCAAAAAAGCCACACACACACCAGAAAGTATAAACAACTTTTGAGGAACTGGGATTAGAACACATTATTGTTCAGAAATTGTTTAGGTACAAAATGGCGGAGTTTTAGTTCTAACCAAGTTTCTTATTAGTTTTCTCGGTATATGCACTTTGTCACATGGAGCTGTATTGATTACAAAAATATTATTTAATTTTGAAAAAACATTACAATTTGAAGAATCGTAAATATAATATAACCTAAAATTTTGTAAAAAGTAAAAATATACAACTTTTAAGAATATACTGCTTTACATAGTTAATTGACAATTTAAAGTATCCATTTTTATAAACTAAATTTATCCATACTTTTACATCCTGCAGTCCGTAATAAACACCAAAATGAAGATTTTAATTTCACCCCTAAAAAATTATCTATGAAGCAGAGGCAGTAAAAATAAACAAAATATTTATATTTCATTAAATTTGGACCCCACAATTTTTGTTACTATTATACCCTCCTAACCTTTTCAGGTTAGTTTCTTTGATTTTAATTATAAAAATATAAATATTAAATAGTATTAATATGTAATGTGTTGAACTAAATTAAATATATCTCTTCAACTTCGTACATTGAAACTATTAAATTATTAATAATATTTTGTGCAATAGAATTGGTCAAACAATATCTAGATACTATTTGTTGGGTCACATTACAACAACCTTGATTTATTCTCGGACCTAACCATTATTCTAGGAAAACCGATTTTTCATTAAGTATATTTTTTTTACCACACTACGATGTTTTCAGCTGTTCCGGGAACGTCATTTGGAGGCCAGCTGTTCGTTTAGTTAACATGCCATCTCACACAGCAACATCAAATTCAATGGTACAAAATCAAAACCGTAATGTAAATGTATGCTTAACCTCTGAGAGTAATGTGGTTGAATCTACTAGAAGATTCATGTTTTCTAACAATCAAAACTATACCTTTAACTTTTATGTCAATAAATACTAAAGATTAAAATATAAGTTAAGTTTTGTTTTTAAATGTTAGGCTGTTTTCAAACTACACTGAGGTAAAACTGTACTTTCCATAGCTAGCTAGTTTATAACCTCCATGTTTCATTTTCATGTTTGCTAAATAAATATTATTTTTTAATTTTATATAGTGTTTATTTTATTGTGTAGTGTGGTGAAAAATAGCGTTCGCACCACGGCCGAAAGGGTTTTGCAGCTCTCGATCGTTTCAAGTTCTCGACTCCGTCTCGAACTTGAAACACGATCTCACGCCTGCAAAACCTCATTTTCGGCCCTAGGTGTGAAATATACTATTACGCCACCCATTACAATCCATGCAATTTTACTTTTTGACAAAATATTTTTATACCGTATTTATTAATATTTCCAACAAGAACAAATTCCAAATTCTAACTTACAGAAAACAACTTTACTAGTTTTGTGTACTCACTGCGTAAGGCCTGTTACAGTTGCATACCGCAATATATACAACGTAAATAACAACAACTAAACTTAAAAATTTACTCATTCTGAACCGATGTGCACACAGTTAGTTATTCTAATGATACTATTCAGTATTTGAAAGTCACACCAAAGTGCATTATTTTAAAGCTTTGATTTATCCAGTATGTTCCGGTTTTGCAATTTTCCCTGTGTAATGGATTTGTCGAACAATAGAGACAATACGTTTTAAAAAATATAATCTTACAGAGGATATCCTATTTTATTGTGCCAAGTGTAATTATTATATTATTTTATACGCGGTAACCTTCATTACTATAACCTCGGGTTTTGTCTTTCTGTACTACACGCATGTATAGAATCCACTCTAAACCCAATTGATTGTAATCTTCGTAAACTACTTCGTTGTGCAACCACACTGGCGGTAAGGTTGGGTCCCTATGCTTATAGGATTACTTAAAATGTGTCAAACTCACAGTGCTAGTTTTACATATGTATTTCACTAAAACCAATATAAATTATTGTTTAACATCTTTGATACAAACAAATATAGTTTAGTAAATACTTGTTCAATAAACTACTGGAAGAATTTTAGTATATTAAACCTAATTTTCCCTATATTTCTTTTTTAAATCTATATAATAAAAAATGAAATGCTGGTCGTTGGTAAGCGCATCACTTGAGAACGGCTGGACCAATTAGGCTTTTGTTTTGTTCGTAACAGTCCGAATTAGGTTTTTGTGAAAAGAAATGTTTGAAAAGTTCCCAGAAAATTTTCAAATTCGGGAAATACTGAATATCGTTTTTTCGGTGGGATTTTTGTGCGAGCTCAAGAGTCACAAAAACAGCTGTTCGGATTAAAAGCTTAGCAACACGTGTTTGTTTACATTCATTACCATAGCAACTTTACTTAGCAAATTTATAATCAGTTTATTATTCTTCAAAAACCAACAGCTTTTTTGTTAGATTTACAAACTAAAAACAAACAAACAAAAACCGATGAAAAACGCTTACTGTATTATAATTTAATTCAAACATCGGTTGTTACATATCTATATAAACTTAGAGATATGCTGTTTTAAATATTGTTCATATCTTTATAAATATAATACGTGAAGCCGTTTTTTGTAAACACAACTCCTCCCTTATTTCTGGACCAATTTTAATGTTTGAGGTTTCAAAAAATTCGTCTCATTTCGTAGTTTTGCAATAAGGTTTTAGATGTCAAAAATTCTTATCCTTAATGGCGTGAGCTAATCTCAAAGGTCGGGTTTTCCCCATAAGATTAACATGGAAAATATTTAAAAACCATTTCTATACAAAACGGCTGTTTATAATAAGAAACAAACTAATCCAGCTGATTTCGTGGATGTAAATAACGATGATTACAGTATTCAGAAGGTTATAAAAGCATTTTAATACAAAACAGCTGTTTATAATAAGAAACTAACTAATACAGCTGCTTTGTGGAAGTAAACATATTGAATTTTATAAGGGAGGAAATGAATTATTTATTCAAATTATAAAATTTACGAACTAATTTGTTTTGAACATTTAACATTATTTACAATCTTAGTTTTGAGGTTATTATTTATAACTTTTTTGTTAGGTTTTTGATTAAGCGTAGACCTGAGCCTTACTGGTTCTTTTAACCTTTATTATTACTGCTGTTATAAAATATAAGAAATAATTTAAGTTGAACATTTAACATTATTTACCATGTTAGTTTTGAGGTTATTATTATTCCTACACTTTTATTATAAATACAACATAACATATGTTTCTAGAAGGTCGCACCGGGGGTTGGCGTGCGGAGCACGCAGGGGTCTTCCCCTATTAAAATATATTTTATCTATGAATTGTTTAATACTTTTAAAATCAAGTTTTTGCTTTCTGAAATAATAATAACAAACAATTTGTCACCAGACATAACCATAAACATATATGAGTTTAAACTTAATTATTATTATTATTTTTTTTAAATTTTATTATTATTACATCATGACCAATCTATAAAGATCGACTAATGATTTATTTATCTAACTATAGAAACTGTTAACACTAACTAGGTTAGTTCATATGGTTTTCTTCGTTTAAGACTGCTTTTTGTTGCTATATCCAGAGTAGCTTCCATTTCAGGGTTTTCATTTGAATGCAGTCTCTGATTGTGTTTGCCTGCTTTCTGTCTGACCTCATCAACGACTAGGTTGATGCGCAAGTCACGGTGCAAATCCTTGTTGCGCACATACCACGGTGTGTTTACTATCATATACTTAATACAATAAGGTTTTTTTCTGTTACACCCCTTTTTCAACTTAACCGATTTTTACGATTGTGGTGTCATTTTAAAGCTTAAGATCTAGCGCACCTGCGAATGGTAATTAAAAGGTCATTTCGTTTAGGGCTGCGTCCCTCTAGCCTTTTATTTATTTCTAGAGGGCCTTTTTAAAGGTCCGGTGCTGAAAAACTTGCATTATAATGGTTTTAAATGTGATTGTTAACAGCTGATTACCTTCAGATGATTTTTTAACAAAGCCAGATTGTAAGCAAAAATAGATCATCTGCAACTGTTAAGAAGAGAGCTTATGAAAATTATTAATTTTTAAATACACTACTTTAACTTATAAATTGTGGCCTAATAATTGAGGTAGGTAAATCACTCTTAATGGTAAAGACTATAAAATTGAAATATTATAAAAAATATTGTAAATTAGTAGTTTTATTTATCTAAAAATTATCTTAACGCTATATCTGGCAATTAAAAGTAATTACACTATAATTGCATGGCATAATATGTGGGTTTTTTCAGGTAAAGAGTATAGGCCTAGCCTAAGCTATTTTTATACTATACATTATTTTTATTTTCTTATTGTTATTTGTAGCCTACTATAAACATTTTTTTAACTTTGTATTTTGTTGGACTAAAGAACTTTTACGTTTGTTTTACTGTAAAAGCCTACTTTTCAAATAATGTGTTATTTATATTTTACTTTCGATTAGGCCGAATTTTCGGCTATTTTGAAAACATATATTTTATGTTTTTGTAAACTACAATAACTTGCCTAATCTTCTAATCAAATTATTTCGTACATTTTATAACAGCAGTTATAATAAAGATTAAAAGAACCATTAAGGCTCAGGTCTACACCTTAATAAAAATCTAACCTAAATGCTAGAAATACAAGTATGAAATTAGCTAAAAATGGAAATATTAAAGCATACATCTGTTAACTGTTATTTTATTCAATTGGTTGCTATGGTAACAAATGTTAATACATTTGTTGATTTATCCAGTCTAGGCCTAACCTAAGAATTTATTCCGACTAAATCTACAAATATTGAAATAAAAAAATGTTTTTATCAAAATAAGTTATAGCCTATGTTACTCAGGGTTAGTGTAGCTTTTTATTAGTAAAACTATTTTTTCAATTGGTTCAGTAGTTTCCGAGATTGGTACCTCCTACATACAAACAAACAAACTTTACCTCTTTATAATATTATTATAGCTATGTGTACTATGTATTTGTATATTTATGACAACATTAGACTTCAATTTATGCCTTTTGTAAACAAATTTTGTGTTTTTATGAACTTTTATCCTCATGGAAAAACGAATAAGACTTTATAAAAGATACAAAATATATATATATCCAATAATTTATATATTTACATTTGAACTGATTTTTGTAGTAGGCCTACTAATTATCATTTATAATAAAATATAATTTAGAATCACTAATTTAAATTTAGACATTTTTATAAATTTCTTAATATATGTAAAGGTAATTTTTTTCAAAATTTCGAAAATTAACTCTTTTTTCTCCCAAAAACGTATTTTCGAAAAAGTTTTTAAACATTATATCTTATAGAAAAGTATTTTTTATACATATTTTACAGCTTGAATTTATCATAATTTTTTTGGTATTTTTCCAAAGGGCCAACTTTTGACATTTTCATTTACTGAAGTTGATTTTTTTATATTTATAACGTAGTTTTTCTTTTGTGGTAAATGTAAAAGAAATTATATGAAAATGTTCTCTGAACTCAAAAATGTATATACTTTACTAAAATGGGTTAGTTTATATAACAATGTGTTCAGGTAGTAAAAAAGTGCCTGCCAGTATAGGAAAATCCAAATGCCAGATGTAGGGTTAAAAAAAACATATTTTTTTCATAATTTTCACATGATGATGTTTTTTTTTTAATGTTTAATGTTTTTTCAGGTACGAAATAACTTTTGGAATGTAAAAGGGTATTGCAATATTCGTTATGCCACGGAGACGAGTTTTGAACCATGCAACAGAAAGAAGAATAAGGCAAAGAGAAAACTGAGTATATGAGATTAGGGAAAACATGCGTAACCTTCGGCAAGAACAGAGAACTGCAGAGAGACAAAGACTGATTAAACAGCAGAGAGACATTGTACCACCTATATACTTGCAGCGATTTAAAGATGATGTTAGGGCAAGAATACGTGAAGAAAAATTACATGGATCCTACTGTTGTGCGAGGTTATTTCCAGAAGACAATCAAATTGAAATACTTAGTGTTGGGGCGATGGACAATGTGTGTGTGTTTTGTTCAGCTAAGCTTTATTTAGGTGAAGTCCGTGACAGATCTTCTTCTATTTGTTGTCACAAAGGGAAGGTCAGCTTGGAGCCTACTGATATTTGCGATCAGCTAAGGCAGTTAATTGAGAGGAATGACCAAGATACCAAAAATTATTTAGACAATATCCGCAGTTTTAACAATGCTTTTGCGTTTGCATCAGTTCAGGTAAATGTCGTTCAAATTCCTGGAAGAGGGCCCTTTTGCTTTAAATTAAATGGACAGGTTTACCACATGATAGGAAATTTAAACCCCACTGATGGCACCTTACCCAGTTATGCTGGCCTATTCATATTAGACTACGATACAGCTTTGCAACACCGATTTGATCATGTAGCAAATATACAATGTAATCATAATTTACTTGCTAGATTGCAAACTATGCTTACAACATACAACCCTTATGAACAAGTGTTTAACTTTGTGAAAGATATATCTGGTGGTATACGAGAATTAAAATTACAATTCACAACCGATAATGCATTTCATCCAGGAAGGTGTAATGCGCCTACGGCGAATGAAACTGCTGCGGTTTTTGTCAGTAATGATGGGGCACTCCCTGGAAAATTTGATTTTGCAGTAAGTTGTAAGACAACAGGAGTGCTTACTAAGATATCTTACCTAAATCCACATTCAGATCCAATGTGTTATCCTCTTCTTTTCCCATGTGGCGATTCTGGATGGAAACCCGGTATGCCTCACGTAGAAGTACGTTCAACAGCTAAACGGTCTGTTACCACTCAGTTGCAATACTATTGTTACCGTTTAGCAATTAGAGGGGATTTTAATATCATTCAAGCCTCTGGTAGATTATTTCAACAATATGTAGTCGACAGTTATGTTAAAGTAGAGGGGTCAAGGATTTCATATATTAGGTCACATCAGAAAGAACTCAGAGCAGAAAGTTACAAAGGGTTGGTTGATTTTCTCAATTCTGACGCTCGGCAAAGAGGTGCTGTTGGTGGCATTCCTGTGGTCCTTCCCTCAACATTTATTGGAAGTCCAAGAAATATGTTACAAAATTATCAGGATGCAATGACAATAGTTGCCCGATTTGGAAAGCCAGATATTTTTTTGACGTTCACCTGCAACCCTAAATGGATTGAAATTACTCATGAATTAAAACAATACGAAACATTTGAAAACACACCTGATTTAGTAACAAGGGTGTTCCATTTGAAATTGAAATCATTGTTGGAGGATCTCATAAAAAAACACGTATTGGGAGTTGTACTGGCTTATGTATGTGTGATTGAATTCCAAAAGAGAGGACTTCCTCACGCGCATATTCTTTTGATATTAAGAGAAATAGATAAACTGTGGACAACTGAAGACGTCGATTCATTAATTTATTCTGAAATTCCAAGTAAAGAAGATAACCCTCAACTTTTCTCAGTTATCAATCAATGTATGGTTCATGGACCTTGCGGCATTCTCCGGCCAAACAGTCCATGTATGCGAGATGGCGTATGTTCAAAGAACTTCTCAAAAGACTTCCAAGATCGGACAAACCTAAATGTCAATGGCTACCCCCTATAAAGGCGCGTGACAACGGTGCTACAATGACAGTTGGATCACTTGAAGTTGATAAACGGTGGATTGTGCCCTGTAATGGGTTTTTAAGCCGTAAATATAATGCCCATATCAATGTTGAATGCTGTTCATCTAATCAATCTGTTAAATATCTGTACAAATATGTTTACAAGGGACATGATTGCGCCTCTTTGCAATTACGAGCCAATTCTGAAGGTCAGCAACAGGTCACAGTAGATGAAGTAGATATCTACTTAAATTGTCGCTATGTAAGTCCACCTGAAGCGATGTGGCGGCTGCATGAGCGACCTCTTTTCCACCGTTCTCACAGTATAGAACGGCTCCCCATTCATTTAGAAGAAGAACAATTGGTGTATTTTCAAGCTGGTCATGAAGGAGAGCTAATATTGCAAAGGATTCTAAACTAATGGCATATTTTCAACTATGCCATGAAGAAGAAACAGCCCGTCAATTTCTATACCACGAAATTCCTGAACACTATGTATGGTCAAACGGAAAGTGGAAAATTAGACAGAGGAACTGTAAGTGTATTGGACGCATTTACACTGTAAATCCAGTTGACATTGAAAGGTTTTACCTCCGTCTTTTACTTTTACACGTAAGAGGACCAACATCATTCTTGGACTTACGATCAGTCGATGGTATAGAATGCCACACTTTCAAAGAAGCTGCAGAAAAGCTGCATTTAGTCAGTAACGATGAAGAATGGAAAAAATGTTTGCAAGAGGCAGCTGGCCACCAAATGCCGTTGCAACTGAGATGGCTTTTCGCCATAATCTGCATATTTTGTTCACCTCTTAACATCTTAGACTTATGGGAAACATTTAAAGAGGCCCTGTCTGAGGACTTTAGAAAGGACCACCAGTCCGAGATGTCCTATCGTTTAACGTTACAGGAGTTACAAATAATTTTCAAGCAACATGGAAGAAACTGCAAACATTACAATCTTCCTCAACCTCATCCAATCGTACAACAAATTATATTTGCCTACGACGGTGATGAAGAACGTCGAAATGGAGAAGAAGCCTATTATAAACTTAACCACGAACAGAAAACGGTAGTCGACGAAATTTTAAACTCTGTAAGGAATCAACTTCCAAATTGTTATTTCAATGATGGATCAGGTGGCTCTGGCAAAACATTTATTTACAAAACTTTGTGTCAGATTCTACGAGGAGAAGATAAGACTGTATTACCAGTCGCATGGACTGGCATTGCTGCGAATCTCCTTCCTGGAGGACTTACTTCACACGCACTGTTTAAGTTACCTGTGCCCATCTTGGACACTTCTGTTTCTCCTATTAGGCCTCACTCAAAAGATGCAAATATAATTCGAGAAGCTGATTTGTTTATTTGAGATGAAGTGTCCATGGTCCCTAAAGACGCTCTTACAGTGGTAGACAGACTTCTACAAGAAATAATGAACGTTAATATGCTGTTTTTAGGTAAAATTATTGTGTTTGGAGGGGATTTTCGCCAAGTATTTCCAGTTCAAAGGCATGCCAACACGACCTCTATTATCGATTTAACGGTTAAACGATCACCCATATGGTCTCATGTTCAAGTGAGAAACTTAACCATGAACATGTGTGCGAATGATGACGAGGATTTTAGGGAGTGGTTGTTAAAATTATGTAATGGTGAGCTCGAAATACAAACAAATGTCTCAAACGAAGCCGTCAAAATACCAAAACAATGTTATTGTGATGAAAAATGCATAGTCGAAAACGTTTTTGATACTAATGTAATCAATGAAGAAAATGTTTCAAAATACTTTTCGTCAGCAATTCTCTGTTCGAAAAACGATGACTGTGAAACAATAAACAATTTAGTTGTTTCTAAGCTATTACTAGGCGAAAGAAAAACATACTTAAGTTGTGATTCAATACTAGCTGATGGAAACAACAATGACCAACTTTATCCAGTAGAGTTCTTAAACTCATTAAACCCGTCTGGACTACCACCTCACAAACTAACACTCAAGAAAAATGCAATAGTAATTTTAATCAGGAATCTGAATTCGAAATCAGGACTTATTAATGGTGCCAAAATGGTAATAACTCATTTAGGGGAACATATTATTACAGGAAAAATAATTGGTTCTGATAAAACGTGCATTATACCCCGAATAGATTTAACACCATCAGACACAACCATGCCCATTCAAATGGTTCGAAGACAGTTTCCAATAAAGCTTGCGTTTGCCATAACGGTAAATAAAGCGCAGGGCCAAACCCTTGACAAAGTTGGTTTGTATTTGCCAGAACCTGTATTTTCTCACGGACAACTTTATGTTGCTTTTTCAAGAGTTAGACGATTTTCCGATATGATAGTGTCAGTAAAAGAAACTGTTAAGCAAAAGGTAACACATGATGGTGTAATTACTTCAAACATTGTGATTAAAGAAGTTTTGTAATCAAAAATGGTCAGTTTTTTACTGTGAAATAGAACTTTTCTTATTAAATTTAGAATTTAAATTGCATGTAAAAAGGTTAACTTTATTAATAACTCTGTGAGTTTAAAATCATTTAACTTTTTAAAATTGTTGGTGTCTTTCTCACAAACAGAAAAAAAATATTATGCGCAATTTGCGCACGGGCCCCCTAGTCCCATATATATAAAAGCGAAATACAGTACCACTCACTCACTCACTGACTCACTCATCAAGATTTCTCAAAAACTAGCGAACGGATTGAAATGAAATTTAGTATGTAGCTTCCTCTAGGGCTATAGGTGCTCACTAAGAAAGGGTTTTAAAAAATTCGAAATTTTAGGGGGGGTTCGGGGGGATAAAATTTATTAAATCACGATTTCTTTAAAACTACCGAACGGATTGGAATGAAATTTGGTATGTAGCTTCCTCTAGGGCCATACGTGCTCACTAAGAAAGGGTATGAAAAATTTCGAAATTTTAGGAGGTGTTTGGGGGGTGCAAAGTTACTAAAATCATAATTTCAGATCTTTTATTATTATGACAATAGTGCTTTTATTATTTAAGATCTATATATATATAAAAGCCAAATACCACTCACTGACTGAACACTTAAAAAGAATACAATTACGTTAAAAAGACTGAAAATACCAACCACCACGGGCAACGCCGTACGTGTCAGCTAGTTTTGATATATAATCGTATATTTAAATACTAAATAGTATCCGCCAATTAGGCCTATACATTTTAAATTAAAAACTCTGGTTGAACCACTATGTTACATCCTGAATTAACACGGATGTCACAAAGCGATTCGACATACCTTTGACGTTCAACATACCAACAAACATTACATTAGTTTAAACACAATTATATTGAAAACTAAACAAACAATCTCAATGAAACTAAAATATAACATTTTTATCTTTATATGTATAATTCTTCAGTTTGTATATCACTGAACTCCTCCTAAAAGGCTGGACCAATATTGATGAAACTTTGTCTGTGTTTGAATGGGTGACTGTATGCTTTAGATTCATAATTCGGCCACATACAAACTGCCCCGCTTTTTTTGGGTCATTTCAAACATACAAACTGCCCCACAAGGTACAGGTATAAAAACAAGGGACAGGCCGGCGACATACAAACTGCCCTCTTTTCTACCTGACACAGGTACGGGATATTTCCCTCCGAATTCCCTCATACCAATAAATGGTTTGAACCAAGTTGAAACAGCCAGTATATTCGTGTATTTATTTATCCGTTATTCTTATCTAATAGGAACCGTTGCGTGCTTACTAGCACTTATCTAATAATAACCGTTCCGTGCTTACACCCACTTATCTAATAGTAACCGTTGTGTGCTTACTCGCTCTTATCTAATAGTAACCGTTGCGTGCTTACTCGCACTTATCTAATAATAACCGTTGCGTGCTTACGCGCACTTATCTAATATGAGTGTAGGAGTTTTGCCAACGGGTATCAGGTAGAAAGGGTCCCCATCCGCGAATTCCTCATACTGCGGAGTTTTGACATCGGTTGGGGGTGGGCGCGAGAGGGGGAGGGGGAGAGAGAGATATTCCTGTAGAGAAGAGAGACAAAGAGCCTCTTCTAGCGATTATAAAAGAAAGAATTCTGCCAGGTACAAAAATCATAAGCGATTGTTGGAAAGCATATGAATGCTTAAGTGTATACATATACTATTTACGTTTCTTCATATTATATAATTAGAATTAAAAAAAACTAGAGGACTTACCTAAACTGTTTAGTCACAGTATTTTGCCGATAACAGTATGATTATAATATTTGTATAATTAATTATAATATTTCGTCGTATTATCACTTTATATAATTAGAATAAAAAAAAAAAAACTAGAGGACTTACCTAAACTGTTTAGTCGCAGTATTTTGCCGATAACAGTATGATTATAATATTTGTATAATATTTGTATAATTATAATATTTCGTCGTATTATCACTTTATATAATTAGAATAAAAAAAAAATAGAGGACTTACCTAAACTGTTTAGTCACAGTATTTTGCCGATAACAGTATGATTATAATATTTGTATAATTATAATATAGAGTAATTCTATAGTCTGAATAACAGATAAATAAATACACGAATATACTGGCTGTTTCAACTTGGTTCAAACTATTTATTGGTATGAGAGAATTCGGAGGGAAATATCCCCTACCTGTGTCAGGTAGAAAAGAGGGCAGTTTGTATGTCGCCGATAACCCGGGCTGTCCCTTGTTTTTATACCTGTACCTTGTGGGGCAGTTTGTATGTTTGAAATGACCCAAAAAAAGCGGGGCAGTTTGTACGTAGCCTCATTATTCGAAGGGGTTGAAATGGGGTTGATACCCATAAACAATAAATATAAATTAAACTAACTTTTTTACAAGCTATAAAGCTAAAATTATTTAATATGTAATATTATTTTTTAAGGGATATACAAAACTATTTGCAATTTAAAATTAAATAATAACCACTTACTTTTTCTATATTCTCAAAAACTACTCAACTAATTTTGCTAAAATGTCACAATTTTCACATACTAGTACCAACTAGGAGAGACCCCTGCGTGCTCCACACTCTAACCCCAGGTGGAACCTTCTAAAAACATATGGTATATTTTATCTATATAATAAAAATGAATTGCTGTTTCTTTGAAATCGCATCAATTGAGAACTGCTGGACCAATTTGGCAATTTTTTGTTTTAAAATGTTCGTAATAGTCCGAACTAGGTTTTTATATAAAGAAAAATTTGAAAAGTTTCCCGAAAAAGTTTCAAATTTGTAAAAAACTAAACAGCCTCTTTTGTATGGACTCAAGACCATAGCGCTCAAAAACAGCTGTTCGTATAAAATGCTTAGTAACACATGTTTGTTTACATTCATTACCATAGCAACTTTAGCAAATTTATAATCAGTTTATTATTCTTCAAAACCAATAGCTTTTTAGTTTAGATTGACAAATTAAAAGCAAACACAAACAAAAATCAATAAAACATGCTTAGGCCTACTATATTATAATTCAATTTAAACATCGGTTGTTACATATTATTATAAATAAAACAACTGTTACGGATCAAAAACTGAACATAATTTTAGGTTAGGCCTACAATGAACCAAAACACTTTTATTTGCAACCAATTTCTATAATTTATAATCGGGTTATTATTCTTCAAAAACCAAAACAGCTTTTTTAGGTTAGATTGCCAAAAAACACAAACAAAAATCAACGAAAAATGCTTACTGTATTATAATTCAATTCAAACATCGGTTGTTACATATCTATTTACTTACATATATGCTGTTTAAAATATTGTTTATATAAATTGTTGACATAAACACCATTTGCAATTCAATAACTTAAGTCAAAAGAATGAAATTTGATAACTACCCTTAAAATTAAATAAAGCAATAGCGAAGCATTGCCGGGTCCACTAGTTTATAATAAAAGTGTAGGATTAATAATAACCTCAAAACTAAGATGGTAAATGAAGTTAAATTTCTAAATCAAATTATTTCTTATATTTTATAACAGCAGTAATAATAAAGGTTAAAAGAACCAGTAAGGCTCAGGTCTACATTTAATCAAGAACCTAACAAAAAAAGTTAGAAATTCAAATAATTGTTTTATATTTTAAGATCAGCTGTTAATATTGGCTACTCCGTGATCAATTACCTCATAGTATCAATAGATAGGCCTACTATTTAATTATAATATGTCAGAAATACCCGTTAAGCAGTTTGTTGTGAACACAAATCCTCCCTTATAAATACTATAAAAATCATTATTTACTTCCACGAAAACAGCTGGATTAGTTTCTTTCTTATTATAAACAGCTGTTTTGCATAGAAATGTTTTTATAACCTCCTGAATACTAAAAACACCACTATTCACATCCATGAAATCAGCTGGATTAGTTTGTTTCTTATTATAAACAGCTGTTTCTTATAGAAATCTTTTTATAACCTCATGAATACTATACACATCATTATTTATATCCACGGAAGCAGCTGGATTAGTTTGTTTCTTATTTTAAACAGCTGTTTTTTATAGAAATAGTTTTTAAATTTGTTCCATGTTAATCTTGTGGGGAAAACCTGACCTTTGAGAGTTGCTCAAACCATTAAGGATAACATTTTTTGACATCTTAAACCTTATTGCAAAACTACGAAATGAGCCGAATTTTTTGACACCTCAAACATTAACATTGGTCGAGAAATAAGGGAGGAGTTGTGTTCACAAAAAACTTCTTCACGTATTATATATAAGGATATTTTTTAGAGAATACCGTCACTGTAAACAATAAGATTTAAAACGGGCAAACATACACCATACAAGACCAATATACAATAAAAATAAATTGCACTAAATTCCTACAAACTATAAATCTAAAATTATTTCATATTATTCCTATTTGATATAAAAAAAACATTTGCTATTCGATTACTCAAGTCAAAGGGATGAAATGGGATAACCACCCTTAAAATTTAATCAAGCATTGCCAGTTCTACTAGTATAGTAATATTAATCCCTAAGTTGTTCCTAAAAGTCTTTAACTTTTTCATCTAAAAATGTGTATGAAATTTAGAAGCTTAATTCATATGCTATAACATAATAAAATGAATTAATGTAACAACTATTTTGGAAGATTCTGATATTTGGCATTCTATGATGGAACTAAATACTATTTTTCTGTTCTTGTTGTTAAAAACTTTTTTTAACTCATCTTTTCATCCGTGCTGTTATTTATAAACGTAAAAACAAAGATTTTTTTGTTTAAAATTTCTTCAAGTAAAATTATAAGTATTTTTGAAAATAATTTTCTTTTTTGTTTACTTTATTCTTAATTTTTGTGTGTTAAAACTATATGTAAAAACATTTAAATACAAACAATGTTTTACAACGGAAATCTGTTTGTACAATTTAAAACTGTTTGTACAATTTATATTCTATGTTAGTGGGAGTGAAGGTCAAGACACTTGTGTTATTATAATAACATGATCCATTAATGGCGTGTTAAACACGACCAACTTTGCCACAAATAAACAATTAGGCCTACAACTAGTATACCATGTATTCATCTAATAACGAAAAGAAGCTGATTTCCTCATAGTGTCTTATTTCTATTACTATAAATTTACAATATAAAATATATTTCTAAATATATTAAATATATTCTTAAATAAATTTGTTTAAATTAAGTCATGTAAAATTGTTAGATCTTTGAAATTATTTTCACATCTTGTAAAAATACTTATTTTTCTGAAAAACAAAATATTTTCGTAAACCATAAAGTACCAACAATCCAATATCACCTCCAGTCATATTTTCTCTAGGCAAATATCTATCGTGTTTAATTAATCTCAACATTATGTACATTATCTAGGTTATTTCAGTTTTTTAAATTTTATTTTCACGAAGAACTAGATGCCCGATCCGGCTTTGCACGGATAGACAAATCGAAGTTAAATGTATATTAACAAAAAAACTACATCAATAAGTATATTACACTATGTATTTCTTATGAGGAGTTTTAGTAACTTTGACCTACCCGAATCCCCCTAAAATTTCGAATTTTTTGAAAATCTGTCTTGGCGAGCACCTAGGGCCCTAGAAGAAGCTACCTACCAAATTTCATTCCAATCCGTTCGTTGGTTTTGAGATTTCGTGATGAGTGAGTCAGTGAGTGAGTGGTATATATATATACATATAGATTTGTTAAAAATAACACGTTCAGTTTTGTTTTATGGATCAGATGAAGAACTTCCGCTTTTATTATCAACTCCTATAAAAGCGAGGGTACGTACATACGTGAATGACATATAATATAATAGCTGATTTCACCCATCATCTGTAACACTTGAACAAACCCAGTGTAGATTATACTCTGGGGTTTATGTTTACAACTTCAATCATTATAATTTCTTGTGAAGTTGATTTTTTTTTAATATGAGTCATAGAACTAATGTATGTTTTTATACGTTGCAATATTTACTTAGAGATACTGTATTGTAGATACAACTTAAAAAAATGGTTTATACAAATTTAAAGAAGAAATACCTATTCGTTTAGCTTCGGAAACATTCTTACATCTTTGTATAACATTTAAACATATTCAATTATTAATTTCTTCACTATAATATTAATAACTTCTAAATAATTTGATCTATCAATATGAAATAAAAAGCGATTAAAAGATAATATTTTTATCTTTCTTAAACTATATATAATAACATATAAAATGTTATCAAATATTCCTACAGTTTTATAATCCGTATAATTTTACACATTTACCAAGTTAAAAATCCTCGCAGGCCCGGATAAAGTGTGGTGTTTTTTAATAGTATTTTGTATAAATTATATTTCTGATGTGTATCTAGTTAATCCGCCTGGGATTTTTCAAGGGGGTTTACTAGTGAAAAGTATAGTTTTTGGTAACCTTCAATATAAAAACCTTGAGGCTCTCTCTCTCAATACAGCATGTGTAATTGGAATAATTCTATTGAGAATGAAATTCATTAATTTAAAAATTCGATGTTACCTAGTTTAGTTCCAGTTTGGTTATTTTACCTACGCAATTTGTAAAACAATAAATGATGCAGTTTTTAAACGTGAATCAGAAATAGAACATCCGCATTTATTTATGACAAGTGCAATTATGTTATCATACTGTAGTTTTGTCAACCATCAATAAATAACCTTGAATATTGTTCCTCAGTATACAGTATAGTGTGTGTGATTGTAATCAATTTGAAGCCTTATCGATTGTTATTAATTGACGTATTGCATTTCCTTGTACAAAAAAACTGGAAGTTATGATATAACATTGGGCGTAACTTATAATGTCTTCAATATTGCATAGTTAATATATTTCTACTAGTAATCCCCCGTGAAAAATCACAGGTTGATTAATCAGATACATATCATAAATACATCATTAAAAAAATAAACTATTAAAAAACAACATTAGGAATACTTATCTAGACCTACAACAGAACTCTGCTGATGGGGATTTATAACTTGGTAAATTTTTACAATAATAAGGATTATAAAACTGTAGGCCTACATGTTAAATATTTTTATTTACATAAGTTACTAGCTGGACCGATCCGGCTTTGCAGGAATAGACAAATCAAACTTAAATGTGGAGATTTTTAGTAACTTTGGCCACCTAAAACCCCCTAAATATTCGAATTTTTTGAAAACCTTTCTTAGCGAGCACCAAGGCCCTATAGGAAGCTATATACCAAATTTCATTCCAATCCGTTCGGTGGTTTTTGAGATTTTGTGATGAGTGAGTCAGTGAGTGGTATTTGGATTTTGTTTTATATATATATTATATTTAAAGAAAGATAAAAATACTATCTTTTAATAGCTTTTTATTTCATATTGATAGATCAAAGGATTTAGAAGTTATTAATATTGTAGTAAAGAAATTAATAATCGAATATTATGTTTATATGTTATAAAAAGATGTGCGAATGTTTTTGAAGTTAAAAGAATAATATATTTTCTTTAAATTTGTACAAACAAATAATTTATTGATGATAGAAGGTTGTATTTTTATACAGTTTATATCCTGAAAGCAAATATTGCAATGTATATTATAACATACATTAATTCTATAACTCATATTTAAAAAAATCAACTTCTCTAGAAATTATAACGATTGAAGTTGTAAACATAACCCCAAACTATAATCTACATTGGGTTTGTTTAAGTGTTATAGATGATGGGTGAAATGAGCTGTTTAGATGTACGAATGTTTCCGAAGTTAAACAAATAGGTATATTTTCTTATTGATGATAAAAGGTTGTATCTATATTAATTTTATAATTTCAAAGCAAATCTTATAACGTAGGCCTATTATAGCCTACATTAGTTATTTAAATCATGTTTTAAGAAAATCAACTTCACACGACTTAAATTGAAGTTGCAAACATAACCCCAAAGTATAATCTTTGCTAGGTATGTTTTAGTATTACAGATGATAGGTGAAATCAGCTGGTATAATATAATGTTTCTCACGTACATACGTACACTCGCTTTTATAGGAGTTGATACATAGCATTTTTTAAATTTTAAATATAACTCTAAATTTCGATATTTTCCATTACCGGTGTGTTCAAAAAATAATATCGTACATTTTAAGTGTATAAGTCAACTCTAGGTATCAAGTGAAGAACTAAAGCCAACACATAATCATATAAACGACTAGGGGAACCATCTTCGTGCTCCGCACGCCAACCCTTCTGTACACAATATCATGTTATGTTTTCTATATAACAAAGCCAAGATAGGACATAATTTTAAATGTTCAAATCAAATTATTTCGTTTGTTTTATAACAGCAGTTAGTTGTAATAAAGGTTAAAAGAACCGGCAAGGGTCAGGTCTACACATTAATAAAACCCTAACCTAAAAGTCAGAAGTACAAATAATTGTGTCAAAGTTTGAAATCAGCTGTTAATGGAAATATTGGAGCAAACAGCTGTTTTATCTGTTATTTTATTCAATTAGTTGCTATGGTAATAAATGTAAATACATCGTTGGTTCTAGGTCTAGGCCTAAACTAAGTGTTTTCCAACCAAATTTACAAATATTGAAATAATAAATGTTTTTATCAAAATGAATTATAGCCTATGTTACTCATTTAAAATGTAGCTTTTTATTAGTAAAACTATTTTTTCAATCAGTTCAGTAGTTCCAGAGATTAACTCCTACAAAAAAACAAATATTACCGCTTTATAATATTACTATGGGAAACCCATGCGTGCTTCGCACGCCAACCCCGTTGGTACTTCTATACACATAATCATGTTATGTTTTCTTTATAATAAACGTGCAGGATTAATAATAACCACAAAACTAAGATGGTAAATGTTCAAAGCAAATTATTTCGTATATTTTATAACAGCAGGTATAAAAAAGGTTAAAAGATCCAGCAAGGCGCAGGTCTACACTTTAATAAAAAACTAAAAGTTAGAAATACAAATGATTGCTTCAAAATTTGAAATCAGCTGTTAATGGAAATATTAGAGCAAACAGCTGTTTTGTCTGTTATTTTATTCAATTGGTTGTTATGATAAAGAATGTAAATACATTCAATAAATGTGTGTTGGTTATCAGTCTGGGCCCAACCAAAGAATTTTTCCGACTAAATTTACAAATATTGAAATAAAAAATGTTTTTATCAAAATTAATTATAACCTATGTCACTCAGGGAGAGTGTAGCTTTTTATTAGTAAAACTATTTTTTCAATCGGTTCACTAGTTCCAAAGATTACCCCTTTCCAAAAAACATATTTTACCTTTTTATAATATTAGTATAGAATAGAAAATATTAAATTATGGGACTAGGATTATACTTATCACCTAACTTTTAAATTCAACATTAAATTAATATACCTGGCAAAATACATAAATTTGAACATTCCAATCACTCTCTAAATGAAGGTTGAACTTGATTAGAATATTACTTCGGCTCGCATTCAAATTCTGAAGTACGGAAATCATGCGAACATTTTTGTGTGTCTGTCTGTTAACAGGATACATGCACTCACAGACGTAGTGGAAAACTGTGGTGCTAAAACTTTCGTAATATTGTGGAGAGTTGAAAAGCTTTGAGCTTTCTAGCGTGAGTCGTGGCCCGTCGGGTATCGTTTTACATGTTTTTAGTCGTGGCGCGTCGGGTATCGTTTGATATGTTTTTGGGTACGGAATACCAAACATTGACCGTTATAAAAAAAAAAAAAAAAAAAAAAAACACCAGCCGATGCCTCGAAAAAGTGTTCAATCTTTTCATCTTGTTTATACTTAGAATATTAAAGGAGTTTTCTTTACAGTTATACATGTACTGATCTGCTCAATAAATGTGTCCTGTAGTTTAACAAGGGCCAGTTTTCTTTTGACGACGTAGCTACTTAAACTCTTCTTGCAGTGAATGATTGAAAGTAGAATCCTTTCATACCAGGTGTCCGTAAATCCCCCCCCCCTTAACTTTGGAACAAGTATAAATAAATAAATGAGCTCCGGGATATCATTATATGAAAAATGGAGATGAATTTTGATTGTAACCTACCATTTCACCCCTTACCCCAAAATGGAGGGTTGAGAGGGTAATTCAAAAATGTTAAACACAAATCACCATCAAGTGATGCCTCATTTTAAAGGGCTTGATAAATGAAGAAGAATGGCGCAAATTAGAGATCTCTGTCTTAACCCTATCGAAAATGGCGGCCAGTCAAAGTTGAAAACATCTCATTAACACTGATTTTTAATTAGGTACGTTACAATACCTTTCATTGGTCATAAAGCTAAAGACTTACGTTAGTTCTAAATTTAGATTAAATACTCAAAACGCTATTCCCAGGCCATTGTTATTATCAGTGGATTGTTATCAGTAGTTGTGTTTTCAACGTAGAAGACCTGGTGTGTCTAGAAACTGTAAGTTTATTTGTTCCTTTTAAGCTTTTGCCAGATTGTGTAACTATTCGTTTAATACTATATTCTGAATGACCCTCTGATTTTATTAAATAACATGCAAAGAATCATTATTCCTTTCCACTGGAACATGGTGTTTGTACCACAATTGAAATTGTGTCAACTTAGGATATTTAACATTACACTGGCCGCCATTTTCGATAGGGTTAATATAGAGACCTCTAATTTGAGTCATTCTTCTTCAATTATCATGCCCTTTAAAGTGATGTATCACTTGAAGGGGGTTTGTTTTAAGATTTTTGAATTACCCTCTCAACCAACTATTTGGGGGGGCCATAAAGTGCCACTAAAATTCATCGCCCTGTGCTCATTTGAGAGATTCCCCGAAGCTCATTTATTTATTTATACTTGTTCCAAAGTTAAGGGAGAGGAGGGGGGGGGGGGTTGGTGGCACTTTATGGACACCCGGTGTAAATACATATCATAGTTTGTATTATAAGGGTAATGATATATTCGTTGATATTGTAGTCTCAAATTAAATGTCATTAAATCCAGTAGACACATGTTTGTTTTTTTTTGGAAAAGTAGATGCATTTATTAGATTAGTTTAAAATAAAATGAAACATTTACTACAGTTTAGCGAAAACATAAACTTTTTTTACATCAAATTATAAATCATAAAAAAGTTACAGTTAACTTTACAAAATGTATAATAAAATTAATTTATAAACTAATTATTTCTTGATTAAAGCTATACAAGAAAATCATGTTAACATTTAAAATATTTTAAATATTTCACTATTTACAGAGTAAACGTCGCTTGTCTTCTGTTAAATAGTAAATACAATTTTTAACAGTGAAGTTTTCGAAACGTACTCATGGATTGTAGCAGGGACGCTGCTATAACAAATTATTGAGGAAAGGGGAGGGTTGCAAAATCTAAAACTTCCCATCAATTTTGACCATATTTCCCAACTTTTGTATGGTTTTCCAAACGCGCATAAGGGGGCTCTGGGTTATGTTCCGTGGAATAAATCCCAGTGGAGAAGGGCGCTGGAGCTCACCCTCGGATTTTTTTGAAAAATGAACTTCACCAAGTAAGGTTTCTAACACCGCAGGCGCTAAATTGAGCACTTTAAGAGTTCAAGAAGAATAAGTATTTTTAACAAGAATTTTTACATGTTCATCGCGTTATTGAAAAACATTTCCCATATTTTCCCCAGCATTTTCTTTTCACCAATATTTACCGCCAACTTAAAATTTCCCCATTTTCGGAAAACCCAAATCTGGCAACACTGGTCTGGCAGCCTGGAGCAGTGCACGGCATGGTCAGTCAGTGACAGTCAGTGTTGCCACAATAACAAGGAACAATCCGCCACCGGGACGAAAAATTTTGAAAAAAAAGTGATGGATTGTTGTATATATATTTCACTCTAGTTTGATTATTGGGCCTATAAAAACCCTTCCTCTCGTTGGTTACAGGAAAATATTGTTCGTATACGTACGTAGTAGGCTACAGCAAACGCATCTGTCAGCTAGCCTCATTTACAGTTAGTGATGCAACGAATATAGCAAACAATTTAGCAAATCTCAGTTCGCGGGAAAACCGATCGAGCGCCCTAGACTAGACGAAGTTGGGCGGACATAACCGATTATGGCCGATCTACGAGTGATGACCCGGCGTCGGCGTTGCCATTACGTTTTTTGTCGTCTGTTTTTATTTGCCAGTCGCCATTGTCTGTCTCGCAAGTAAGCGTTAGTCAGTATTGTTGTATTTATTTTCTGTTTGTCGTCACGTTTTTATTTCATATATTTGGGCTTAAAAGAGCCTCGAAAATCACGAATATTTCTACAAATTTCCAAATTGTATACCCCTTGAACACCCCTGCGCCCCTTTCCTTTAAACTCGTCCGTCATCCCCAAGAGGTTCCCTGGCCAGGCCTGGATCGGAACTAAATTTCCCAAAACATGTTTTAAAAGAAGACAATGCATTTATTTGGTACAGAAATATTTGGATTTGCCCAACATTTTTGGATTGGAAATTATAATTCGCTTGTCATTAGTCAATGTTGGTAGTTAACAACAAAAACTTTCGAAACTAAAACCCAAAGTTGGGGCTTTTTGAGGGTTTTTGCGTGCAATTTAATCCAAAAATTAAAATTCCAATTTTTTTCAAAATCTAAAATTTCCCAACTTTTTTGATTTTAAAATTATAGGGGGGGGGGGGGCTTGCGCCCCTATATCAACGTCCCTGTATTTTAGTATAGTATAGAATTTATGGAAAGATTTAGATTCTGATATTTTATTCAAAGTGCATAACACAACACGCTCATAATACAAGTGCATAATATAACAAGTGCATAATACCGTACAACAAGTGCATAATATGACAAGTGCATAATATGACACGTGTAAAATTTATGAAAACCGTCAATTAATTCTGGTGCAAACTGGATAAGGATATTATTGCAGCATGTAACTCTTTATTAAACCCTGTTGTCATTACATTTATCATTTTGGTACTACATCAACTTCTATGAAATAACAACCTATAATCTTCCCATTTTTTGAAGTATGTATTTTGACTCTATATCTGTTGTACGGTAAAACATTAGTTGAAAGGCGCATATAGAATATCCAGTTCTTTATTTCGTAAACACAATGCGTAAAAATAAACCCAAAATAAATTAATATCAAAACCGGTGAAGTACGTCTTCAACAGACAAATAAGTACAAGTTTTGGTTTAAAGTAAAAGAATCTTACCGGAGGAATTGGACAGTGTGTAACTGCAACTCCTGCCTTCTCTAAAAACTGTTCCAACAGTCCAGGAAGCAACTTCCGAAGATCACTGCAAGCTTTACCCAGAGGGATGTGCATAAAATTACCTTTCCAACCTCCTTTTTCAGAAACGCTGACATCTAAATCTAACTAGTGTAAATTAAATCCATAAATTTAAAATTAAAACATTTAAATTACATTAGAAATATTTTAAATTACTCTTTTAGCTTGCCAACCCCACGGCGAAGCAATTGCAAAGTATTATTGTGTAATAATAATAATAATAACATATTCTTTATTTACTGAGGCGAAGTTAGGACCATTGGGTCCTCTCTTCCACTTAACCTCGAAACGAAAAATACACAAATACATAAAAATTCATATCTATATACATAAAAGCGAAATGCCACTCACTCACTCACTCATCACGATTTCTCAAAAACTCATCACGATTGGAATGAAATTTGGTATGTAGCTTCCTCTAGGGCCATAGGCACTCGCTAAAAAATGGTTTAAAAAATTCGAAAGTTTAGGAGATTTTTGGGGGGATCAAAGTTATTAAATAACGATTTTTCCAAAACTACCGAACGGATTGAAATGAAATTTGGTATGTAGCTTCCTCTAAAGCCATACGTGCTCACTAAGAAAAGGTTTTAAAAAAAATCGAAATTTTAGGGGGGTTTGGAGGGATCAAAGTTATTAAATCACGATTTCTTCAAAACTACCGAACGGATTGGAATGAAATTTGGTATGTAGCTTCCTCTAGGGCCATAAGTGTTCACTAAAAAAGGGTTTAAAAAATTGGACATTTTTGGGGGGTTTGGGGGGTAAAAATACTAAATCACGATTTCTCCAAAATTACCGAACAGATTGGAATGAAATTTGGTATGTAGCTTCCTCTAGGGCCATTGGCACTCGCTAAGAAAGGGTTTAAAAAATTCGAAATTTTAGGGGAGTTTGGGGGGATCAACGTTATTAAATCACGATTTCTTCAAAACTACCGAACTGATTGGAATTAAATTTGGTATGTAGCTTAATCTAGAGCCATAGGTGCTCACTAAGAAAGGGTATGAAATATTTCGAAATTTTATTAGGGGTTTGGGTTGATCAAAGTTACTAAAATCATTATTTCAGATCTTTTATTATTATGACAATAGTGCTTTTATTATTTAAGATATATATATATATATAAGCCAAATACTAATCACTGACTGAACAATTAAAAAGAATGCGTTAAAAAGACTGAAAATACCAACCACCATGGGCAACGCCATACGGGTCAGCTAGTTACAAGTAAAAATTAATAAAGAAACAAAACTACAAATAATAATTACTTCTAACACATAATAAATACAAAATAAAAATATACACATTTGTCTACTAAGTAAAATGAAACTAAAAGGTAATTATGCTACACTATAATACATAAACACACTTACACTTTCAAACACACACACATTCAAGAACAATCCTCAAATCAGACCCGGGCGCCCGAAACTACCCAAAACTGTCGCAGAACCAACAACCCAAAGCCTTCTTGAACTGAACACGGTCATTGATGCATTTTAAACTCTCCGGCAATGAGTTCCATAGCATACATGCCGTCACAGTGAAATATTTATTAATTATCTCAGTTCTGTGCCTGGGTATAAGTAATAATGAAGCTCCTCGTCGTGTGTCGGTAGCATTTACATACGAGCTAAAGACAAACCTTTCTGCCAGACAGTGAGGCAATCCAGTGAGCAGAATATAGTGCAATAACAACAAAATGTGATAATTTCGAAAAAAAATTGTTTTAGAATTGCAATTTGTTTATGATATTTTGTCACATGATCGTCACGTTTTAAGTCAAAAATTAACCGTAAACAATAATTTCGAGTACGCTGAAGTACGTTGGCTAATTCCACAGTCATGTCATTGATAACAGTATCA
>JAGFPH010006101.1:0-17073 GCA_018207615.1 Philaenus spumarius | reverse complement strand
AGGCTCAAAAATTTTCACGAAAAATGAGGTTAGGCTCAAAATTCGGTACCGTGACTTCCGGCCACCGGAAGTCGACGAGGCTGCCAGTAGGTGTGGCCGGAAGTCACGGGACCGAATTTTGAGCCTAACCTCATTTTTCGTGGAAATTTTTGAGCCTAACCTCATTTTACGTGGAAATTTTTGAGCCTAGCCTCATTTTGGCGGTGAGATTTTTAAGTCTAACCTCATTTTGACAGGGAAAATTCGATGTTCGAAGATTATCTGTTATTATAATGTATTTTAAATTATATAACTGTGTGTTATTATGTATGAGGAAATTATATACTTTTTGGCAGTTGTCGTAAACAACGTGGTTGGTTACTACGCATGCGCAGATGTGCGTGGATAAGTAGTGGAAATCTATTTAAAACATATGACTTGCATTAAAATTAATTATCAGTCTCCAGACATTCTGTGTGAGCAGATCGCTCTCTAAGCGGTGAATTTTAGTTATTCTTGTAGTACTTTTGAAGTAGTGGAAAATAAAATGTCATCTTCTCAGTTTGTAAACCTTCCTCGGCTCTTCGGAAATAAAATAAAAGCCAGAAAATGAGAGATTTGGTTCGTAGCTACTTTTGGAAAATCTAGACAACAACAACTTGTTAACAGACGTAGGGAACATTAATTATACCGAAGGAGAACAACGTCTGAGCGGTGGATTACTCATGCCAATTTCGCAACCGTTTTGCGATAACATAATGATAGCTAAAATCTGCGACCTTTCTGACTGCGAAGAAAAAACTAAAGAAAAAAGAAATTTTATTTTAAAGAAGGAAATCTGTGGCTCTTTTAATAGCTGCCTACGACGAAAATTCTCCAACTTTGTTTCTGCTAGACATGGAGTTAAGGCAAAGTTACCTGTTATTCTTACCGAAGAGAACAATCTGGCAAAAGGGTTGCAAAGAATTATAGGGAAGGAACGTATGGAACAAATTAATAAGAAATACAACACACCAATAGCCATCCCATACAAGGTGTAACTGGCAGATGTCAAATTGGAAACCTTGTTAGAAGTGCTACCGTCTATTTTGTGCGAACTCAAAGTACAGGAGTACTACCTCATGGATCTAGATATAACGCAGGATTTCGCTGGTATTTTTAATAAAAAAGAGATATCCAAGTACCTAACCGATAACTACAATTATTGCTACCAAGGCGAATATAGAAGTGACTCGAATGTTATCGTGGAAAATGATAAAACTGCAGGTATAGATTGCTTAACATGGTTAAATTCCAATGCCAGAGTTAACATGTGTAACAAATTTATCTGTCAGATAACAAGCCCTGGAGTTAACAAGGTGATTGGTAATCATATTATAGACTTTGTCAAATGTCCAGATGTTCGATTAAAGGAAACATTTTCTTCCTCTTTGGCTAAGCAGCATGGTGTAACAAGATTAGAGGCTACAATATACAACTATAACAAACTAAATAGCAATGAGGCTTCCGATGCATTAAATCCGTTAGAAGATTGCCAAACTATACTGAGCAATAGTAAAATGTACTTCCAGGATGCGCCATTCTATTCCGTCTCGCTCGACAAAATGTGGACAAAATTGACAGAAAAATTACAGAACAGTTGTTGCCTAGTGTTTAATGACTTCTTGCAGTACGTTTACGGGGGGAACAAAAATACGAGAAAACTGACTGGAGTACAGCTTAAGATGCCGCAGAACCCGTCGCAGAGAGAAAAGCTAATACAATACGTCCTCTCTGCATTTAGTTTTAATTACTTACCCACGCATTACATCGAGGTTACAGAAGACAAAGACAATAAGAATAATGTACTCATCGCCCAAAAATGTTTTATTAAAACCGGCAACACGTATTTTACACAATCTAAGAGTGTCTTTTCTACAATCCCAAAAGATTTAAACATCGCAGAAAAGGGCCTCATCGATACAACCAATGTTCTTCCAGATGTGTTAAGAAAACGCACCAGTATGACTAACAAACTGTACCCTTTCCAAATAAAGGAAATAACCCCTGTATGCACTCCGTATGTTGCAAGTGGTAGAAAACGCCAGCTGGAGATGGAAGAGGTGGTTGCTAAGAAACGAAGGCTAGACTACACAGAAAACACGGTCGCGATACGCGAAGAGTACAAAAATCAGTTGAGCATGGAAAATCAAATAAGAGAAACCGAGAATGAGCTTAAAAACATTTTATGCGAAGGTGGTTGAATCTGTAAACGACAGGCTCTTATGCAATTTACGCATTTGTGGTCAACACTAAAGATTCGTTTAGCTATGTGGGGGTGCTTGCAGAAAATAATAACACGAAATCTGTTTACCATTTAAAAGGTTTCTATAAAAATGTGTTTATACAAATATACAGAAATAAAGAAGAGTTGAATAAGGTTGGATTCGTAACTGCAACATCGATAACTAACAAAGGCAATCAGTTAAATGTTGTTTATTTGCCTAGTAAAGAGTCATTTGCATCCTTTAAAACTAAAGGACTCTCGAGTTTTAAGGGAAACGTTTATCCGAAAGTGGAAGATCTACAGTTCCATAAAGGTACCTTGGAGGAAACCATGCAATATGATCAAGTCGTTGTCGACAAAGTTAATAATTCTCTTATGCAGCCGATAAATGGGAAAATAAAATTTAAAGACTGTAGTAGATTAGAGAAACTGGAAGAAGGGACAGAATGTATTATTTGTGCTATACAAGAAGTGCTCTATCGACATAGAATTCGATTTATTTTACAATTTGAAAACCTAAACACAATGTATTTTTCTAATTACTGGTTCGAAAAATAATTAGAAAATGGAAATATAGATCTAAATTACAAGCTAAAGATTAAATTGGATAGACTTAAGGTTACACCTAATAAGAATATAGAAAGAGTTGTATTTTGTGTATAAATAAATTACCATGTAATAAAAAACAACGTAATAGAAATTTGTTATAATTAGAAAATATATTTTTATTGGATAATAAAGATACAATTTTTATAAACCGATTGTTTTACTCTGCCCTTTTTAATCTAGATAGTTATCCTAATTAGAACTGATTTTCGTCATAGGTACAATACCTTTCTTCCAACCACTTATCCATACACATTCGTGGAACCAACCACATTGCTTCTCATAGAGTAGACCTAGGATCTAACCTAATATTTTGATTTTAGCTTAGGTTTGTTAACAACAGTAAGCACAGGTGCCGTCGTCGTCGATGGTGACCACTATACTGCAACCGGATTGATCGATAGTGTATTATATTTCTGTCCGACGCAAATTCCTATCGAACACCCTAGGAGTTAATATGATTTTCTTGTACACTATACGGCTAATCCGACTTTTTTACTAACATGGGTTAGGCCTATGGGACTGAGTCCATTCGGTTCGGTTAAGTTCGGTCCCGTGAGGTTTCGGTTAAGTTTGGTTATATACTTTTAACGTACACTACATAATTTTGGTTCGGTCATGGAGCTCGCTCGGTTTTTTTCGGGCCTCCTGTTGTGTTACATTTATGGTTATACAGTGCTTCTATGTAAATGTTTACAGTAGTAAAATTGCATAGTAACCGTTTTTAAATTGCAAAGTTACCGTTGTCGAGTTGTATAGTTACCGTTGTAAAATTGCAACCATTGTCAAATTGCAAAGTTACCGTTGTCGAATTTCATAGCTATCGTTGTCGTAAACAACGTGATTGGTTACTACGCATGCGCAGATGTGCGTGGATAATTAGTGGAAATCTATTTAAAACATAGGACATTAAAATTAATTATCAGTCTCCAGACATTCTGTGTGAGCAGATCGCTCTCTAAGCGGTGAATTTTAGTTATTCTTGTAGTACTTTTGAAGTAGTGGAAAATAAAATGTCATCTTCTCAGTTTTTAAACCTTCCTCAGCTCTTCGGAAATAAAGCCAACAAATGAGAGATTTGGTTCGTAGCTACTTTTGGAAAATCTAGACAACAACAACTTGTTAACAGACGTATGGAACATTAATTATACCGGTTAATGTTTGCTGTTAAGGTAAGGTTAGTTAAAAAATAGTCCTAGGAATCGTTATGTTAGTTAAGAACCTAGTGTGAGTAATCGGTACATTTTCAAGTGGTGTAATAGCATTGAATTTATCCATAGTTGAAGTCATACTTACTAACTACAATTGTAAATTCACAGTAGACACAAGTGGAGAGTACAATGCAACAGCTACTAACAGTTGAAATAACTAGCACAAAATGAATCCTTACTCAAAGATGGGCAGTTTGAGCATTATTTATCAGATAATGTACTTTCAAGGTCAATGTATTGCACAATATCTAAAATCTATCACTTTGAACTGCTGTTGCTAACTGCACTTTTCAGCATTTTTTGTCGAGATAATGCAAGGTCAAATTAGCAATTGCATAATGTCTAAAATCAGTCACTTCGACTGTATAATACACTCTTACTGCCTGTAAAAACCAATACTAGGTACTTACCATGGTACGTAGTTAATAAAATGATAAAATCTATGAGTCCTATTTAGGTTTACTTACATTACAGGTATCGACTATGCTACAGTAAGCGCAAAAGCAATGATTTCTGCCAGTTTGAGTTACCTTTTATCTAAAATATTTATTTTCTACGAACAATATTTTACAACGTAGAGCAACTAATCAAAGTGCAAAAGTTTTTTCTTTCCTATATTTACTATAACGAGTAATATATACCAAGTTCTAGGTATGTAGCTTTATAGTACGTTTCCGGTTTCTAGAACGTTTCGGCATGTGAGTCTCTTCAATGGTGCCTGGAACACTCTTGAACCCTTCTGGAATAGTCTATATCATTCTGGATAGCCTCTGTTACTTCCGCACTTTATCCCCAGCAAAAGAAGTGCTTTTCAAACCAAAACCTTCTCCATGGATATATGACGGAAGGCTACTAACCCAAATGAGACTGGTGCTAAAATATTGTTGTTTTTTTAAGGCTGTGATTACCTTGCAGATGCTAATTAATTAACTAAATAATTATTGTTTCTTTTTGTAGTTTTATAATAACAAAATAGTGTAGTTTAATTTTGTTAAGGTGGTTGAACGGCGACAAAACTCTTTTTTCATATCCAATGAAATGTTGGAAGTCTCAATCAGGCAATGCCTAGGTGACCCCTATATTATTTATTATCACTAGATTTAGGTTTAATTTGTTTTTAGTAAATATGAGAAAGAAATGTGTTTAGTTTGTAAAAATAATTTTATATAATGTTTGGTGGTAAATAAATAAATCATTATCATAAAAAATATAGAAAATTATAAATTTCGTAGTGATCAAGCTGCAAGGCGTTTCTCGTACCGATATCACTAGGTTCGAATCACCTTTTTTGACTAATTCTTTTTTTAAATAAAAACATATAAACTAAGTAAATAATGGTCCGTGACTTCAATGGCGACAAGATGGCGAAAAATATGGCGGCGGGGATACAATGGGTATTTTCTTAATCACTCAGGATCGTTACCCATGGTAAGCAACGCATCTTAAACGTAGTGCCATAAGTAAGTGTTACACACACTTTAACTGGACTAAGATAACTTAAATTGTCGAAACCTTTTAATAATGCATTCTATTGTTCGTATAAAAATAATATCGCTTTTAAGAATTTTGGAGCACCCTGTATAGGCTGCGAAAATGGCTGCGATCGACGGATTATAAATTTAGCGTCGTCGTTTAACAATGTACATACAATTTTTTCCGATCACCCAGTCGTTTTGGAACACCCTGTATAGGAGGCTGCGATATCTCAGCAAGATGGCGAATTAGGTGGCGACGGATTGTAAATTTAACGTCGTCGTTTAACATCGAGGATACAATGCACATACAAATTTTTCCGATCACAAAGGCGTTTTGGAACACCCTGTACATATAGGAGGCTGTGACAATGGGTGCGATAAGATGGCGAACTAGGTGGCAACGGATTTTAAATTTAGCAACGTCATTTAACAATGCACATACAAATTTTTCCGATCACCCGGTCGTTTTGGAACACCCTGTATAGTCTGTAATATATCGACAAGATGGCGAACTAGGTGGTGACGGATTTTAAATTTAGCAACGTCGTTTAACAATGCATATACAAATTTTTCCGATCACCCTGTCGTTTTGGAACACCCTGTACATATAGGAGGCTGTAATATATATCGACAAGATGGCGAATTAGGTGACGACAGATTATAAAAGTAGCGACGTCGTTTAACATCGAGGATACAATGTATGTACACATCTTTCCGATCACCAGGGCGTTTTGGAACACCCTGTACATATAGGAGATGTCCGACAAAGATGACGAAGACGACGCACAACAACGACGCTTCCCATGTCCGACAAAGATGGCGACGCACAATGACGACGCTTCCCGTGTCCGACAAATATGGCGACGCACAACGACGACGCATCCCATGTATGACGACGCACAACGACGACGTTTCCCATGTCAGACAAATATGGCAACGCACAACAACGACGCTTAAATTCCCGTCAAAGAAGGACATACATTCAATTTTATAATTATTACAAAAAAAAGATGGCGGAAACAAAATGGCGGAGAGGTAAAAAACCCACCCCCACACTCACCACCACTCTCACCCCCACAGTCACGTGACCAAATGCAGCTCTCTGATTGGCTCAATCGTAGCCCCATAAGAGCCCATGTTGGGGCTCAAGTAGGGCCCTGACTACTTACCTTCGATTAGGACTGGCTTGTTAATTTTTTGCACCTTCCCTTTCAATGCCCCAATTATTTATATTCACGCTACCGGTAACTCTAAGATTTTGACATCTTCCGCTTTTAATTGCTCGAGGTAATCCTGTTGGATAACGCTTACTTTGGCTCCGGTGTCAATTTCAATGTAACTGGTATTTGTTCCAAGTTCGAATGGAATCGCGGGTATCTCTTCTAATGGGTTTTCCGCTATAATTGGTTCATCCTTATTATCTAGCAAGTCTTCCCTAATATTTACATTTAAACTACCTAACTGTTTAAGTTGATATTCGCGCTCCTTTTCAACGACCTTTTCGCCTACTTCAGGTTCGATTCTACTACAAGGAGTAACTTTTTTATTTCCTGATTTTTTGGTATTTACATGCGTTTTTAATTGTTTAACGTTATTCTTTTGCTTTTTTGTTTTTTCTACGGCCCTGTCATTCCGAAAAAATCTATCCTTTGCCAGAACCTCGTTTGTTAGTTTTTCGGCTGCTGGTTAGGATTTGAGTTGAAAGGACGTGGTTTGTTGGAACTAGGGTGATTAGAGTTACTTGGGTTTTGAGCATAGGATCTATGGACAGGTGGGTTATTTCTAGGTGTGAAGTTTTTCCTATTCTGCGTGTCCTGAGGGTCCTGGGGTCTGCCTCGCCGATTTTCCTCTATCGTGTCTATATTATTTAAGAAATCTATTGCGTCTTGAATGGTTTCGCTAGGCTTACCTATGCTTGCTAGCCTAATTTGTTCGCTGAAATGTTGCATTACCGTGAATACGAGGAAACCTTCAGGTAGGGGGGTTCTAAATCTCGCGGTTTGTTCACTACCATACAAAAGTATTCTGTTCTGCTAGCGTTCCCCTTCTCTACGTACCTATTGTTTTCAATATAATTCCTGATCGCTTTTTGCTTTTTTAGCGACCAGTAATTATTTAAAAATGCTTCCCTAAACTCGGCATACTTCATCTCTTCGCGATTTGTTATATTAAACCATTGGAGTGCGTATCTTTTTAGATGGCGTCTAATGAATTTAATTTTCTCCCTATCTTCTAAATAGGGATTCAACTCGTCCATTAACCCTTCTATGTCCCTTAAAAATTGTTTCGGCCTCTCTTTACTGTTTCCCCAAAATTCAATTTTATTTGTTTCGCTCTCAAAACGCGGCATTACTATTCCTACACTCCTACTACCACCTCCCTGACTTAACACGTCTCCCATTTTCTTCTCAACACTTTGCACCCGGCTTTCCATTGTTCTGAAGCCCTTTTCTACATTATTTTTCATGGTGTTCGTTGTTTCTTCCAGAAAATGGATCGTTCCCTCAATTTCCCTAATCTTCTCCCTTTGTGTGTTGTTCCTTACACCTCCCGCTTTCTTCCTCCAGGCTTCTTTCCAGGTCTCCCAGCTTTCCAGATATCACTTTGTATAGTTCTTTTTGTTCTTTCTCTCGCTGTAACCTTTCTGCCGCCTTTTCTTCCCGGATTTTTTCATCCTTGAGCCGTCTTCTTTCCTCTTTTCTTTCCCACTCTTCTTGTTTTTCTTTCCGCCTTCGCTCCTCCCGTAACGCCCTGGCCTACAACTCTTCCTGTTTTTCTTTCCGCCTGGCCTCCAGTTCTTCTTTATCTTTCTTCGCCCTTTCTTCTTTATCCTTTTTATACTGTTCGAAGAACTCTTTCATCGCTTTATCCGCCATTTTAACTTCTTGCTTTTTTTTAGACTATTTTAATTTTATTTAATTGTTTTTATTTGTTTACTTAGTTTTGATCTGTCGCGTCGGAAAACTCCCAATTATTTTTAATTAATTTAACACCTATCGTTTTAGGCCTACACCCCCCAAATTTCCGATTTTACCGCGACAAATTTAATTTAATGGTTAATTATTTTTATTGTTTTAATTTCCTCTCTCCCCCTCTGAACCTTAATACGACACGAACCCGGGAAATATTTCAGACACGGAAAATAGCAGTAGTATGGCTTAATATTAAACACAATTCTAAAGCTAACATACACAGTTAGTGAAATCGAGCCAACACCGAAGGGCGCCAATTCTACAACGAATCTCCGTTTTGGGAATTCTTCGTTGGAGAATAAGTTATTTCCACCTACTGGAAGTCTTATAGGCAATCTCGCTTTGTTTGGCCTAGGTGAAATAACTAAGTGTCGAATATTCAGTTTGCTGAATATCCCGACTAAAAAAATTTTACGTTATACTTCCAGTAATTTATTTTTGAATCTAGCTCAGTTAGAACACAAGTTAATAATTTTACTTTTTGTAAACCTCTGAGTAGTGAGTACTCTGAAACTAACTTTGTAAATGGATTATTTGTGCTTGCAAATATTTTATGAAATTTCACTGTATCAATTCTTAATCTATAACTCATAAACTATTGGGATATTTGAATACTAGGTGTTTTTGAAAATAATAATTTTTTTATAAAACAAATAAAATTTTAATAACTCCTTTTTTTCAAAATTTTCAACGGAAAATATACTTTTTGGATTTTATCTTTTTCCAACAAATACAAAATAATAAATATCCTTTCAATTTAAATAATAATTTTTAAAACTATAAGGCAGAACTAATCTTTTACCTAACTATATTTTATTTTAATATTTTATACTCAATATAATTTAATCAATATTTTAATAAAAGATTTAATTTGAATTTACGATTTAACGAATTTACTTTTTTAATTAATAATACAAATATTTGACCTAATCTAGCATCCTAAGTAACCCAGTATTTAAAATAAATTTATTTGAATTTAATTCAGGCAAATGTTATCAGGAACTAACGTATTTTACGCTTCTACCGACCTTTTCACACTTGTCCAGGCGTCGCGACGTTTGATGTGAAGTCCGCGAACGTTGTTTAGCGATGGCAGGCTACAGGTGCTCTGCGTGCTGGTTAAGTTGTCTCGTTGGTGAAGCTGGAGTCCTGTAGGGTTGTCTGGATGAATGATAGATGGCTTCTTAAAGATGGATGTGGTGATGTCGTGTCTGCAATCCCGGTTCGGCTATTCCCTCGAAGTTAAAGTTGCATGTCCTGGTGGTCGCCTGGTGGTGTCCTGGAGTATTGTCTGGAAGCTATACGAATCACTCCATGTATCAGCGATCTTGCAGGTTATGTTCCTCCTCCAGAATATTCCATGTCAGGCCAACTTTGTATTGACTAAGTTGCCACTGAAGTTCTTGTAGATTAAGGCGGTGTCTATTGCTGCATTCCAGGTGAAAACCGCAACGACGTATCTTCTCTCTTGTTATACAATTTATAAGGTTAACGAAGAAAATACTTAGCTTCTTGCATGCTATAGTATTTTATAAAAAACAAGTAACAGCTCCTGATAAGTCTAAATACATCGCAGAATAATAAGCATCGATGCGTCTACTTACATCGTAACAGTATAAGGAGTCTTGAGTTTCCCCGAGCAATCGTTTATGTAGGCTTTTTCGGCACTACTTCCATGCCAACTTAAGCGTTCTATCACTGTATTACTACAAAGCTTTAAAATTCGTTTTTTCGACAATTTTAAACTTCTAGTCTATGTTATTTTTTATCCTGAATTTTATTTTAATTTTTCCATTATTTTTAACCTTGATTTAGCCATCGTTTTAAGTAATTTTCCTTTTGTTTATGGAGTACGCCCACTTTCGTATGTTAGTAAATCTGCTCCAACTCCAGTCGTCTCATCTTCGGCCAGCCCCTCTGATGTTTCGATTCCTTATCTCGCTTCCCGCAGTTTCGGAGCAGACCTACATTCGGCTTTAGCCCGTGGCAAGTCCAGATTATTCAAATTTATAAAATTAACTACAAATTCAAATCCAGGATCTACAACGAGTTTTGTCCGTTGTAATGTATTTCCGAAAAAATAATTCCAAATTACATATCCATAAAAATTAATAATAAATCTAGAGCAGCTATTAAAACAAAAACATGGCTGAAATATGTTGGATAAAAACAGAAATAAAAAATGTATACATTAAAAAGGAACAACTTAACAAATTATTATATAGAACCCATTTAGAATTAACGGGCACAGTACACAACGCTGAAATTAGTTCATTGTTCCAAGAAATTGAGAACCAAATAAAACCAGAAATAACAAGGAAAAGGAACACGATTAATAAGAAATTACGTAATCTGAGGGAGGGGAAACTAATACAAACCGAACCTATCCCATGCAAACACACATTTTACCCGCGTATCATGAATTTGACGGGCTTAAAATTTGATAATCAAGAGATTGATCTATTGAATAAAGGTCTTAAACATAACGTAGTTGGTAAACAGAACAACCTAAAGAACGCTCTTATAAGTACAGAGTCCGTTATCCAGTCTTTACCCAAAGATAAACAAAAATGTATTCGAGTATTAATAAACGATAAAGTAAATACTGCCATCAGGAAGATTGATAACAAATCTAAGCATCTAACCAAATACAATGATCAAATAATTGCATCCAAAATTCGTCACAAAACCAAAACTAATGACGTCACAATAAGAAAAGCTGACAAAGGCAGTACAACTGTCATTATGAATAAAACAGATTATGTAAAAAATACAATAGAGTTTTTTAATGAAAACAATATAGTTAAATTGAAAAAGGACCCAACACAAATTTACAACCAGCAAATTAAGAATATAATTAATGCATCAAAATTGTTATTAAGTAAGGATGACAAAAAATATAACAAAATGATAAACCCTTACGCAACTATACTAACATCATTACCAAAAATACATAAACCCAACCATCCAATTAGACCACTTGTGAATTTCAAGAGTGCACCAACCTACAGAATAGCAAAAACTCTAGATAAAATAATCCGTAAGAACATAAATTTAAAAAAAATTACAGTCTTAAAAACAGGTACGATCTAATAACAAAAATAAAAGATATACAGATAAAACCCGGATCAAATCTTGTATCATTTGACATAACGAATCTATACACAAATATCCCTGTAAAAGAAACCATAGCCATATTAACAAAAATATTAAAGAACAACAAATGTTTAAGCGAAAATCAAATTACAGAATTATCCAATATACTGAGCATATGTTTATCTCAAAATTATTTCCAGTTTAATAATGAATATTACAGCCAAAACGATGGCTTAGTCATGGGAACCCCACTCTCAAGCCTCATTGCGGAAATATTTCTAAATCATGTTGAAAATAATAATATAATTACTGATAGCAACAAACATCTCAAAAATATTGGATATTACCATAGATATGTAGACGACATATTAGTTTTATACCAGGGCACAAAAAGACAAATCAACAAATTGGCAGTATACTTAAATGATATTCACCCAAATTTAAAATTCACAACTGAAATAGAAACAAATAATAGCATCAATTATCTCGACCTAACAATAACAAAATTAAATGAAAAACACCAGTTCAAGATTTACAGGAAACCCACACAGACTGATCAAACCATCCACGCTACCTCAAATCATCCGATATCGCACAAACTAGCAGCATATAATAGCCTTATTCACAGATTGAGAAACACACTATTAAACCATAATGATTTTCAAGAAGAATTAAATATTATAAAAAACATCGCCGTCAAAAATGGATACAACAAAAATATTGTTGACAGATTGTATAAAAAACAAGAATACAATCACCAAAATAAAAACAAAAGAAACGGAGAAAAAGTTAAATACGTTGTACTAGACTATAACAGAGATTTGGAACATATTATTGGGAATATGTTCAAAAAACAGGGATATATCATTGCTTATAAAACAAAAAATAATCTACGAAGCACCTTAAATATAAAGAAAAGACACGATGACAAATTCGACAGTACAGGTATTTATGAATTGTCATGCTCAGATTGTACAAAAAAATACATAGGACAAACAGGCAGGTCCTTTAAAAAACGATTTAAAGAGTACATTCCAACAGCGGCACAGTCAGCTAACCCAGAAAAAGTCGAATCGAAATTTACCGAACATTTATAGCCCATCTCAGGTTAAGTTGAGGCAAGCAGGGTGGGTAATTAGGGTCGGTTTCAACCGTCATAAAACTCACCCTTTATTAATGCCGCCTGAGTGAACCTGTAGGACACTCTAGTTTAAAATTGCAAGTCTGTATGTCTTAAGTGAAAATAAAAAACGATATCATATTTCGTTTCATGATACTTTCCTGATAATTTTGATACCAAATTTGATTACATTTGGCCAACTTTGAGCTGTACTAGTATTATAAACTTTCTTAGTTGAATCAACATTACTAATATGGTTTACAACAATAAAGCCACAAAAATGTACTAGAGAAGTTCATATTTAAATATGTAATAAATAATCATTATTTGAGAAAAAAACTCGATACTGTATCGTTATTTACTATAATACAGACTATTGTGTGTTTGTACCATAGTAATAACATATTATAATTACCATTTGTGATAGTTAAAACTTTCTCTCTGCGTTTCGGAGCTCATTTAATTATTAAATAGCTAGTTTTGCAGACTTGAGACTGCCAGAGGTCTGTTTTGGTCTTTTAGACCTTCGTCAATTTTTATATTTTATAATTTGTTTGTGTTTATTTTTTTTTTAGAAATATTTACAGTTAAATAATGTACATTGTTTCTTTATCAATCAATCATAATATATCAAAATTCATTCAAGATATTTACAGTGCTAAGTACGTTTGTCTTTATAATAGTTGGACTCTGCAGGAAGAGGTGTTTGGTAAACATTAGAGGTGTTTACTAATGTGAGTGACGATAAGAATATTGATAAGAATAAACCTAATGAATTATTAATAAACTTGATAATTGTTATTATATGTTAATTAATGCAATATCAATTTATAAATACAAATTTAATTTTGTAATTTGTTGTATTGACAAAAAAAAACAATTACAACACTTTATGGCTCGGCTCTCTACATACAAAACGGCGAAGTTGGCTACCAATTTCAATGTTAAATAAGCAAAACATACCTTCACTGTTAAGCATATGTTTGTGTTGTTTTTGTCAAAAAACGAAAGCTGTATTGTTTTTCTTAAAGTAAAATAGATTGTGGGTGTTGATTGCTAAGATTTTGTGTAATATCTCTTATTGCAACTGTGAACTGAGTAAAAAATTAATAAAGTTAACTGTTTTTTACTATTTATATCATACGTTTATGAAAACAATAAAACAGTTTTTGAAAATGTATTTAGAAATAAACATCTGCATGTGACAACAGTACTTCAAAATGAAACCAAATTTTTAAATTTATTCCACGAATTAACAGAAAAAATGACTTATTCTGTAGCATTGCTCTTATAGGAATCAGATTCAATATGGCGGACAGGGTAGCGCCCCCTTAAGTCGGCCGATTAACATGGTACAAACACACAATTGTGTGTATTATGGTAAATAACAATACAGTATCGAATTTTTTTCTCAAATAATGATTATTTATTATATGAACTTCTCTAGTACATTTTTGTGGCTTTATTGTTGTAAACCATATTAGTAAAGTTAGTTCAACTAACAAAGTTTATAATGCTAGTACAGCTCAAAGTTGGCCAAATGTAATCAAATTTGGTATCAAAATTATCAGGAAAGTATCATGAAACGAAATATGATATCGTTTTTTATTTTCACTTAAGACATACAGACTTGCAATTTTAAACTAGAGTGTCCTACAGGTTCACTCAGGCGGCATTAATAAGGGTCAGTTTTATGACGGTTAAAACCGACCCTAATTACCCACCCTGCTTGCCTCAACTTAACCTGAGATGGGCTATAATTGAGGCCGATCACAAATATTCCGTCATTGAAAAATCATTAACAATATTGCATCATTGTCAAAAGGGGAAATTAATGAACGCACTAGAAGAGTTTGAAATATATAAACAGACTAAAAATGATATTAGTTCATTGTTGAACGAGAAACTAAAATTTGACTCTAATATAATCTGTGACACAATAATATCTAGTTTAGATAAGAATCCCTCCCACCTACCTTCGATACAGGTTAGACAAAATGTACAGTACGCATCTTGACAGTAGGCCTACTAAACGGGACAGAAAAAGATGCACAATAAAAGTTATGTGTTGAGTGTTGTGTTTTATGTATGTGTATATCTTTTTATGTATTTTAAATATTGACAACGGGAATTACCCAGCAATCCTGAGGATGGTTGAATAACCGAAATGGCCGTAGAAAGAAAAAGAAAAGTTAGACTATTGTGACGGTAAGTCGTAATATTATTGTTAATGTAATTGTAATGTTTTAATTTTTTATTTATTTTATTTTATTTACACTAGGTAGATATAGACGTCAGCGTTTCTGAAAATGGAGGTTGGAAACATTATATGGACATGCATGTGGGTAAAGCTTGCAGTGATCTTCAGAAGGTGGCTCCTGGATTGATGGAACAATTTTTAGCGAAAGCAGGAGTAGTAAATACACACTGTCCAATTCCTCCGGTAAGATTCCTTGACTTGACTCTACTTCAAGGCCATAGCCAGGGGGGTTAGGGTTTAAAAACCCCCACCCTAAATCCGGAAATTTAGAAGTAAAAATTAATACTAGGTTTAAAAAGTGCAAGTTAAATTATATAATTGACAACACAACAGAGGATCCAACAACATATTTTACATCATTGTGCATTGCATGCATAATAATACTTAGATTTGCTTGATTAAACTACAACATAGAGTACAAATGGATGCAGTCCTTACTCTCTTGTGAGTTGTGAGCTTGATCTGATCTATTAAAAAAGAACACTAAGAAGGTTCAACAAAAATTCTTTACTCTAACAAAAGAAAATCATTCATCATCCTTACTTCCTCATCATCATTTTACATGGGTAACTATCAAAATTTTAAAAATAAGCATGGAAATTGGTGTTTAACCAACTACGTAAATTTCGTATTCCATATGCTAGGAGCTAACTTTTTATTTTTTTTTTTTATTTTATAGTCTAAATGAGTGGAAATTACTTTATTTTGTAACCTCTCTACGTAATAATCACTAATATTCGGTAAAGCGGACCCGCATGTAGGTCCATAGAAAATATGCTTAAAATTGGCTAGCGAAGCACTCAATGCTCTGTGTATGGAAAATTCTCGCAATACTGGGGTTGAAGTGCGAAGCACGCAATGCACTGTGTATTTAAAATACTCCCAATACGGGGATTGGCGTGCAAAGCACGCAATGCATTGTGTATTAAAAATACTCCCAAAACGGGGGTTGAAGTGCGAAGCACGCAATGCTCTGTGTAATAAAAATACTTCCAATATGTGAGTTGGCGTACACAACACGCAATGCTCTAAGTAATGAAAATACTTCCAATACGGGAGTTGGCGTGCGCAACACGCAATGCTCTGTGTATTGAAAATTATCCCAATTCAGGGGTTAGCGTGCGAAGCACGCAATGCATTGTGTGTTAAAAATACGCCAATACGGAGGTTGGCGTGCGAATGAAGCAATAAATTGTGTATTAAAAATACTCCAATATGGAGGATGGCGTGCTAAGCACGCAATGCATTGTGTATTGAAAATACTCCTAACACGGGGGTTGGTATACAAAGCATGCAATGTAGATTGTTTATTGAAAATACTCTAAATACGGAGGTTGGCGTGTGAAGCACGCAATGCATTGTGTATTAAAAAAACTTCCAAAACGGGGGTTGAAGTGCGAAGCACGCAATGCATTGTATATTGAAAATACTTACAATAAGGGGATGGGCGTGCGAAGCACGCAATGCTCATTGTATTAAAAATTCTCCCAATACGGGGGTTATCGTGCGAAGGAAGCAATAAATTGTATATTGATTATACTCAAATATGAGGGTTGGCGTGCGAAGCATGCAATGCATTGTATATTGAAAATATTCCAAATACGGAGGTTAGCGTGCAAAGCATGCAGTGTATTGTAAATTGAAAGGACTCCAAATACGGGGGTTGACGTGCGAAGCACGCATGCATTATGTATTTAAAAACTTCAAAATAAAAGGGTGGGTGTGCGAAGCACGCAATGTATTGTATATTGAAAGTACTCCCAACACGGAGGTAGGCATGCGAAGCATGAAATGTATTGTATATTGAAAATACTCCAAATATGGAGGTTGGCGTGCGAAGCACGCAATGCATTGTATATTAAATATACTTCCAATAAGGGGATGGGCGTGCGAAGGAAGCAATAAATTGTATATTGAATACTCCAATATGAGGGTTGGTGTGCGAAGGACGCAATGCATTGTATATTCTAAATACTCCCAATAAGGGGGTTAAAGTGCGAAGCACGCAATACTCTGTGTATTGAAAATACTCCAAACACAGGGGTTGGCGTGCGAAGCATGCAATGCATTGTATATTGACAATACTCC
>JAGFPH010006100.1:73141-84633 GCA_018207615.1 Philaenus spumarius | reverse complement strand
ACCATTAACAATGATTCGTTAAAACATTGTGAAATTCTGACAACAACATTAAGAAAAGTGTAAAGAGTTCACATCCGATACTCAAATGGGACCAGTTGTGATATTATGATCCCAATTTGAGAGTATTTGCAACAGCGGTGAACTTGAACATGCCCATGAAGGTTTACTACACTTGTATGGCGGATCTACTACAGGTTTTGTACACCTTTAGTAATGAATTCAGATACTAACGAATAGTATTCCTTCTGGATATCAGTTTTCTTTACCTTTATGTTCTTTTAAAAGAAATTATGTATTTCTATCTTTTAAAACATACGTCGAACGAGGTAAACTGCTCACGGAAAAGGTATCTTGTACCTAATCGTCATTATCTACTCTTTTATTAGTTCCAACTGATATTTTGCATCCGTAAAATTGTATGCGTGTGTATATCTGTTCTAGTTCCTAGTTCAAAACATAAACTTATATTTTCTCCTATTAGTAGGACCTGACTCAAAATATCTCAACGTCAACCATGTTGTGGCATATACATAAAAACCTATATGTAAAAATTAAACACACATTATTTTTCTAGATTTATGGATATAGAATTGTGTAAAGCACAAATTTAAAACTAAACTTAAAATTCGATGGATGGAAAATGTTTAAGATATGTTAAAGGTGTTTAAGGTATTTCCTGAACGTTTTTAATATAACATCTAACTGTGCATTGATTTAGCAGAAAGCGTGTTTCATTACCTTAATCTGAGATTATATTTGTATTTACTTCCACTAAATGGCTTCACTCTAAGAACTCAAAACTGTGTGAATTCTGCCATTTTATACCATTTTAAATAATGAACACTTAAGCACTTTTCTGCAAGTTTCATGCATACACAAATAATAAAACTTCTGGTAAAAAGCGAGTGGCAAAGTAGGTCAAGTGTGGTATTAAATCAAAGGACTATTAAATCCAAACTTTTTACTACTCCAATAAGCTTAAATCCAATACCATATTGTATCAAAATGTATTAATACCTTAAACTATTATAATATTTTTCTGCAAACAAACTTATGTTTACGTCTAGTTAACCAACCCTATTCCGTAAACACATCGACATGCAAGGTCAACATAGTTGAACTTACGTAAGGTATAATATTCGTAAAATTTTTAATGTATTTGGGAATAATACTTAAATAATAATAAATGTTTTAAACAAATAACATACAAACTATTTTTACATATAATATCTCTTCAGAAATTAGGCCAAACACTAAAACTGGCCACCTGACCCACTTGGATTTTAAAATCGAATATTTCTTAGTTCCTGTAGTTGAAAAATAGTAAGGTTTATTTTTCAGAGCGCACTTGTAGTTTTACTCACTTTGTGTGTATGCTGATATACACAATAAACCTTTTGTGTATTGTAAAAATCCAACTATTCTGCTTACAGACTTCTTCACTCACTTTTAAGAAATATAATTTTAAAATGTTTTTTTGTAGTAACTTGTAAGAGATTTTGAAATGCATGCAAAATCGCGATCTTTTTTACGCCGAAAAAGTTAATAACACAAAATTTGTTTTTAATAACACAAAAACCATCACTGGTTTTTAAACTTTTCGGCCTCCTCGACTCTGAATCATCGGTTTCTTAGGCGGGTTTCACACGAAAGCCAAGCCCGGCGAAAATCACTTGACCATTGATCACGCAGTATTTCATTGGGAGCTTTCAAATAGGACACCGGGTGACCGGGCTCGACCGAGCGATTTTGAGCAGTCCTGCCTCCCGCTACTTCAAGTGGTTTCTGTCTGTGTTTTTCAGTCTAGCTCGGTGTCCATGCCAGTGTCACTACGTTTCAACTGCGACTGCTAGGAAGGCTAGAAAACCTATTACGTGAGACTCGGCCCCATTGCGAACGCATCGCAGATTTTGCTCGGCTTGGCTTGGTAACGCTTCGCCCGGCCCGGCTCGGCTCGGATTTGGTGTGAAAAGACCTAATTTTTAGCCGCTCGCACCGTTCAGGGAAGCAACAAAGGTGTGCTGCGAAGCTGGCAAAAAAGGTGACTGGTGCTCCCATTTCGATTCCGAGCTGAGGGACAATGTGGGATACTTCAATATAGTTGGCTCGCATAGTCGCAACGCACTGTAGTGTGGGGATATCTTGAGGTTTTTCGATTGGCGGACGTAAAATTCTGAAACGAGTGTTGAATGAGGTGATTGAGAGAGTGGATAGTCCAGTGCAACGTTAAAACAAAACGTATAAAAATGTAATAAAAAGGAATACCGGAACGGCGTTCCGGTGCGTTCCGGTACCAGTAAAACCCGTGTCATGTTATTTCAAGGTTATGGCAAAAATTGTATTTAATAGTTAATTTATTAAAGTAAGCTTTTATGCACTCAATGTAGTTGGTACATAACTATTAGAAATACGTCGACAGAAGTCTTAATCTTTTTATTTTGTAAGGGGTTATTTTTTGTTAAAACTATTATCAAATAATTTTAAAAAGTTAGATACATTACTGCATTACATTATTAGGTGTTTACTTATGGTAAAGTGAAGGGCTTAACATTTGAATGCTTTCGGAGATACAAGATTGTATGGAAATTGCTATAACGCTTCAGTCAATCCTTGTTAAAAAGCAAATTTTTTTAAACGGATAAATGTTAGAAATTAAATTTCTTAAAACATATTGCAAAAAGGTTGGCCCTTCTTTAAGTAAATCTAACTTCAACCATATTTTACGTGATATTATCATAAAATGTAATTTTGCGTGTTACCAATCTTTGAACTTCAAAATTCACAGAACATATTCTTGAGTTTTAATTACTGGATCACCTCAATTTACAGGTCCCCACCAATAAAATACAATGTATAAAATCAATATGTTTGTATTGAATATATGACGTATTGATGCGTTATGGATATGCTTTTGATATAGTTTGTGTTATCTAGCACAGGGTTGATTTTAGTTTAAATTTTAATTCTAATGACAAACAACGATGGGCTTCTCTAATACATATTCAAACATAAAACTGAAACAGCTACTTAATCATTCACCTCAACAGAAAGCAGACATTGGAACTAATAACGGAATGTATTAATGTTATGATAAGCGGAGGAGAGGTTGATGTCTCGAAACCACACATTTATTGTTATTATATTTGTTTTCGCTTAAAACGAACAATATACTATCTTTGTGTAATTCACTAATACTTATAACAATGAAAAACTGCATATAAATTGAAGCGATACCACAAAAATATCACATGCAGTCTGTGCTATGCTAGTAGGTAAACACAGCAGTTACAATTTAAAATACTATTAAAACACCCTAAATTATTAAATATTTAAAAACTACCCTTTTTTTATAAATTGTCTCGGATAAAATATATTAACTTGTATGTGTCATAATATCGTGTGTATCAAGTTCTGTTAGGGACATGAACAATAAAGATGGAATACACGATTTGTCTTTTACGGTGTTTTCTAAATTGACACATAGCTAAATTTTAAAGACTAAATGTAAACGAACAATGTCATATCTCAGTCATAGGACGTTTACATTCTCGTGTTCTATTCTTTGTTGGAAAACGTTAAAGCTTAAACAACTAATACAAAACATAGCAACAATGAAATATAATTTTTAAAAGTTATATATCGCCTGCGATCAAAGAGGTTCGAGTTAAATAGCTCATTGATTGCATTTCAAAAATCTCATTTTGTATTTTTATTTTATTTTTTTATGTGTCCGACACACCCTTTATTTGTGTATTGTATTACCCCCTGTTGATAGAACACTTTAAAATATAAAAAAACGTCCTTTGATAAGTAATTCTATCTTAACTAGAAAACAAGATTAAATTTACATTTCAAACTTTTAAAACAATTATAGCTTATATTGTTTATTAAAAAATATATAACATAAATGAACGAAAATAATTTTAAATGCTTGAAAATATAAAACTTTTATAAGTTTTGCATAGTTAAAATTATAAGTTACCTTTATTAAATTGCAACTGAGTTAAACTCAATAAAAAAAACTCAGAGTCTGAGAGGATGAAGGGTATAATAAAGGCTGTGAACAAAAAGTATTAGGTTTTGATTTAATAATATTAACGATTTCCTTGCAATTGTATTCTATTAGATACCAAAGATTATGGTTATTTGGAACATAATTACATTTCATAACTGCTACCTTTACGGAATACAAACTTATGATATTCATATTATAATTACCTTATGGCGATTCTGTCAAACAATGATTATGATATTATGATATTCGATAACGGAAATTACATTGATTGTTCTAACGCGGCACTACTGCAGAGAAAATAACATGAATAAAAACAGTTGGCAGCAAAACAAAATCTAAATTATGGACAGTTAGTTATTTTCAAAGAAAATTTCTAAGTGTTCATTAATATATACAATAAAAGGACTTGACTATCCAAGAGAAATTATATTTTTTTGTTTTTTTATTTTGTTATATTATTTACTTTCTTTTACTGTTGACTTTATTATAAATATAAAACGTTGCATTGAAACGGATACAATTATTGTACTTTCATTAGAAATTAGATAATTAAAATCTGGTGATTTTAGTTACGTTAGAAACAAAATGTATCCTTGCAGATTATAACTTAGTTATATCCTCGTACATGCCATTCCGATTGGCACATAAAGTAAAAAGTAAGTAAACCAGTATTTATTAAGTGCAGAAAGTTTTAACATTTCTGACCTTATATTTGGATAGTATCCATATAAACATAGGTTTACATTTTTCCTACATGAAAAATTATTACCATAAATTAATTTATACATTAAACAAAGTTAAAATTAATATTGTGTTCTCACTTTCTCAGGTTTGTATAGATATTTTAAGTACAATTTTTCTTTAGAAATAATATTTGTAGCTTATAGGCCTATGAACTATAATATTTCTAGTAAGAAAGCTTTATAATTTTGTATACTTCCAGGGTTTTCAAAAATACCGAACTGGGCAAAGAGGTCATCCAATACTTTTTATCAATATTAATTTTATTATTACGAAATAAATGATGTATTACGTTATAAAGAATGGAAGTCAGAGCGTATTATTTGTAAATTATATTGTATAAAATTGTTACTAATATAAATACGAAACAAATCTAAACTTAATGTGGACAGATTTTCTTTCTATTTCAGCTGTTCTACGTCACACGACTTGAATCTATTAGATTGTGTATTATCCGAACCAAGCTATAAGGCCTGTTTCACACTTACCCGGCTGTCGTGTAAACGATGCCGTATACACGACACTCGGTGCGATTAGTATACGACAGTATACAACAAACTATAAAAAGGCGGTCTTATAATAATTCATGTCGGCTACATATCGGCTAGATGTCGGTCAAACGACACACGGGTAGGTGTGAAACAGGCCTAAGTGATGGGTATATTTGCGTCACTGAAGTGTCAGTGCTGAGCCAGCTTAGCGTTTCCGTCAAATTGCATGTCCGAGTCTGATCTGGGTTAACAGTTTACATATGTCCGTGCAATTGTAATTCGTCAATCATTGATACTCCTAAATGATTTGCTTTTTTATATATATATTGTAAATAATTTTTATTATTTTCTAAACAAAATTACAATAATTCTGAAATTAGTAATATAAGACAATCACAATTTGTTTTTGTTTTTAATGTTCTGGTTTTTGATTACAATTTATTTGACAAATAGTCTATAATATTAAACATTTTGAGATCTTGTTTGTTAACTAATGGAACACCGTTTGTTAATGAAAAAAACTTTGGATCCTACCAGTTAAACTGGTCAAGGCAATTGCTATTATTTTTTAGAATAGAAAAAACATTATGAATTTGAAAACTACCAGAAAACATGGGAAAAGATTCTATATTTTTAAAACATAGATTAAACAGCCCTAATCCTAAACATTTTGTTATAATGGTTAAATATATTCAACAGTTCATACATTCTGAGTAACAAAAACAACAGAGTGTGTATTTGTTACACAACACAATTTAAAACAGATATTGAATTAATTTTGAATAAGTAATCCTATTGTTGATGTAGAGGTCGATTGTACATGTGAGTCCTAAAGTCAAACCATGCCAGCTTAAATTACTCTCAACTAAAATAAGAAGATTTGTAATCACATTTTTGTAAATGGATTTAAAATGTATACAGTATTATTACTAGTAGTTCTGTGAACAGTAGACCTCGCTCGTTGAAATATCAAATGTGGTTTTGAGCTTAGGTTAAAAATAATGTGCCAGTAAGTAAGCACAAGCTTTAGCCAGTGAAACATTATTTACAATACCCGCGATTCCGGAATTTCTAGTTCTCGTTTTTATTTCTTTTCTTGAGCTTTAACTGCTAAAGATTTTCTTTTAGAAGCATTATGTTTTATTTAGGTTAATAATGCGTAAGATAGCTAAAAGTATCGCGTTATACAAGGACAACATACAATTAAATATTTACATACTTAAATAACTCAAACTTAACAATGTATCATAAGTTAACTTAAGTTCCATATCATATTCCAATATTAGAAATAATGGAAACAAACGATGTTAAAACGTCGTGATAGTGATCTCAACCCATGTACCAACACTTCCCACGGTGTAGTACGGTCATTTTTTGTATGTCCTTAATCGCCGAGAAGTTTAATTTGTTTCATCTCATTTTGTAATTCAAGTAAAGCTAAGTCAAATACTTTTATGAAATTTACAATGATAATTTACAGGTATACAGTTCAATTCTTTGATTTAACCTCTATACTTTCTTATAATAATATGTCATTTTTAGGCAAATGATATATTCCTAAATTACTATTCAAAACAGGCCTAGTTTTGTTAGCAGTCTTGTAATAGGAACATAAAAACTGGGGTTTTCAAATTAAGAAATTTGAAATTGATAAATATTTTTATACAATTCTATTTAGAACTAAATTAAAAAACTTTTTTACATTTATGAAAAAATTACAAAAATGTTTACTACTTTTTATGTAGGCCTAAAGTTAAACATTTTCCTTTCGTTACGGAACGTGATTGTTTCTTGAGCTAATAACTTTCTTAATTTTACTTCAATAATTTTTTTACTGGCATATATGAATTATTTAAACCTTTATCTACAAAAAAAAACTATGGAACACTTTTGAATTGGTTTAGAATAAACGTATAAAAACATGGTTGAAATACAAAAACTTGGACGATTTTTAACAAATTCGAAGTTTACGGCCATTTTGTGAGCTTACCGTTAGATATACGGAAAAAAATCTAGAATACAATTTTGTTTAAAATTTTATTTACTTTTAGTAAAATGTTATTAGTTGTTTAATTCGACTTACGGTTAAGCCACAAACTGGCTTTGGAAAAAAGCTTACACTGAGAGAAACGGTCCGGCCGCCATTTTTATTTTATTTAAGGGGTTAAAAATGAAAAATGGAAAAAACCATATATATACATGGCTCGGTCTAGAAATAAGGAACATTCATGCAAAAAATCATCAAAATCGGTCAAGGCGTTTGGCCTTAATCGTGAGACAGACACAGACATACAGACACACAGACGAAATACCGAACGGTCGAGTTAAAACGGAGACCTCGCTTACGCTCTTTCAATAAATGTATACCGGGTGTTTGGATAGTCTGGAAACGGTTTAATATTTCGTATATAAGGAAAATTTAAAGGTAGATGTGATCGAGGAACCTAATCTAAATAAAAATACTATTTTATTAAAATTTCCAAAAATTTATCCGCCATCTTGAATCGCCATTTTTAAATGCAACTTTGTTTTTTTAAACAGGAAAGTGGTCATGTAATACATCATTTCGATGTAGATTTTCAAGAAAAAACCAAAGTTGAATGTGCAAATTCCACCGTTGCCCACTATGACATCATGCCCATTATGACATTCCAATAACTCTCCTGAGCCAGTTTCTTCTTATTTATGTTTATTCCTTTTAATTTCTGGCCTATCCTTTCCATATAAAACACCAACTTAGAATACATTGGTTTCTTTATATATATATATACCGTTGTACTTCTGAAGGTCCAATTGTGTTTATTATTCAACACATTAAATAACCCGAATTCTTTCTGTACCACAAAAAAAAACTTCCTAAGAACTTTCCTTTCCTATATTGTCGGCATGTATTCTATTTTTTAGTAGTACATTACATTTAAAACCCATAAAATACTCTGACAACCCTCTTGTATATTATAATTTGTTTGTTATGGATATCAGTAAGGGGCGGTTAAAGGATATTTTCCCCCAAATTGCAGCACCCTTTACTATCCCTGGTTTTATATCACTATATTCTCATTAATGGAGCTATAATATTTCAATATCAAAATGAAAGTTGAGTATTTATGCTCTTTTTTAGAGTAGTTTCTCTCTGTGCAAGTGGTAATGTATTTGGAATAAACAAAACCTTATCTGTTAACATCACTTTTTTATAACGGATGCAATATATTGTAACGTTTAGTTAATTTGGTTTTTCATCCAATAACTTAGATTTATCTCACGAAATTCTCTTATTATTGAGTAAATTAGTAAGGATCGTTAAACTTCACTTTATTGTATACTTCATTATAGAATCATATGTTATTAATGAATTATATTTAATTATTATTAAAAATACTTTTAAATATAAATGTTTTTATCCGAGCTTTTAGTATTGTTTACATTTGAATATACTTTATCTTTAATTTTTTTATTTTTATTTATGATACAATATGAATTAATTGGTGTTGGATAGTTTTATTAAAAAAATATATACCCACCCCGATACTTAGTACTTCAAGAAATATACCCCTTAAAACATATAAAACAATAGAAAAAATACTGAAAAATATCGCATACACTCTGTTGCTGCAAACTTCTGTCACTAAGCAAACAAAAATTTAATATCTATATTATACACAGTAATCAAAAAGTAGTGCCAGTATTTGAAAATGAAATCCTACTTCACTTCATGTGCACATATTGAAGTGACTGTGACCTTAAAATAAATAGGAGATGTTTTGCTACCTAATATAAGTGAGTGTTTGCATTCTTAAAGTTCTGAAAGCATCAGCGACCAAAAAAAAACAACAAAAAAAAAACAAAAACAACTGTTAAAGTTAAAATTAATAATCGATTTGTTCGGCAAACATTCTTTGTTTTCAAAATAAACGGGTATGTAACAGTCATAACTGAAGAATATGTGAATCCAAAAAAACAAATGTTGTACTCGAGTATTTTTTTGACTTTCCCAAAGTAAATGTTTGGTGGGGACGGTTTATCGTGAGACAGAGCTCTTGCCTTCTTATTCACAGAGGTTACAAATATGCGGTGTGTTTATCTAAATATTCTTGAACTTTTTTAATCCCGATATAAACATGCCCCAATCTACGAGTCAAGACATCATTTATAGGTATATTTTTTGTCGATCCACTAAATGTAAAATGTATAACTTTGGTAAGGTATGTGAAATACTTTATTAACAGAAAATACTCAAAGCAAAATGTTCACATTTCATACTTGTGCAATTTTAAAGTACATACATTCTTTATGGATTAGGTTGTATTTTAGGTATATTAATGTGTTAAACATAAAACTACTATCAGATTATTTTGTATCTAGCTAAAATTAATAAAGAGTTTATTATTATAAAGATACATGAAAATATCTTGCATATTATGGTCACAACTAAAATATTTGACACACAGTAAGATTAAACAGATCTAGAGATTTCTCAGAAATCAACAGTTTTAGAACTAAAACTAAAACTTGGCATTCATATCTGCACGTTTTACACCGCTTTGCCTTCCCCAATACATTTTCCAATTACAAATTACGGTTTCTGTGAAACCACGTCATATCACGCACTAGTGATTCTAGCTTTATTCAATAACTAGTGGACCCGGCAATCCTTCGCTATTGCTTTATTTAATTTTAAGGGTAGTTATCAAATTTCATTCTTTTGACTTAAGTTATTGAATTGCAAATGGTGTTTATGTCAACAATGTATATAAACAATTTATATAAACAATATTTTAAACAGTATATATGTAAGTAAATAGATATGTAACAACCGATGTTTGAATTGAATTATAATACAGTAAGCATTTTTCGTTGATTTTTGTTTGTGTTGTTTGTCAATCTAACCTAAAAAAGCTGTTTTGGTTTTTAAAGAATAATAACCCGATTATAAATTAGAGAAATTGGTTGCAAATAAAAGTGTTTTGGTTCATTGTAGGCCTAACCTAAAATTATGTTCAGTTTTTGATCCATAAAAGTTGTTTTATTTATAATAATATGTAACAACCGATGTTTAAATTGAATTATAATATAGTAGGCCTAAGCATGTTTTATTGATTTTTGTTTGCTTTTAATTTGTCAATTTAATCTAAAAAGCTATTGGTTTTGAAGAATAATAAACTGATTATAAATTTGCTAAAGTTGCTATGGTAATGAATGTAAACAAACATGTGTTACTAAGCATTTTATACGAACAGCTGTTTTTGAGCGCTATGGTCTTGAGTCCATACAAAAGAGGCTGTTTAGTTTTTTCCAAATTTGAAACTTTTTCGGGAAACTTTTCAAATTTTTCTTTATATACAAACCTAGTTCGGACTATTACGAACATTTTAAAACAAAAAATTGCCAAATTGGTCCAGCAGTTCTCAATTGATGCGATTTCAAAGAAACAGCAATTCATTTTTATTATATAGATGATAGCTTCATCAGTTGCAGTTAATTTGCATATTGAGATCCGATTTAGGAAATCTGCAGTTTGACTTGCCAATAACATTTGCCTGTTAATAACATATAGTATAGGTCGAAACTCATTTAATAAATATTGTGTTATTGCTTGTCGAAGCCAAATTTAAATATCAGTGATTTTGAGACCATAAAACAAAGCCGTGAAAGTGGGGGGATAAAACCAACAACGACATCTGTAAAATAGATGTCGAATAAGGTAAAAATTAGGTAGTTTTATCCAGGGCCGACGAGAATAGAAGAAGGGCTCAGCCACTCCTTTGAAGTTTGGCCAATGCCGACGCTGCCGGTGAGGGGAGGGGATGTTGACCGCGTAACGTCATAGGGTTGTCAGCAGCGCTTATCCACTAGTGCATCCTTGGCTTTTCCCGATGAATCTAAGCCTGTTGTTTGTAATAGGAACTGAATTTTAGATTGAAATGTGTTTTATTTGTTATTTGTGGTGTTAGTTTTGGGTAATAAAAAGGGAATTTCAAACAAAGCTACTGTATTATTATATTTTTAGATGACATTAGTTAAAGAACTACTAATACTTCTTATGGAAATCAATTATAAAATAGATTTTTACATTAACTTAAAAGAACGTACAACAGTCTACATTACAATTTTAAGTTAACTTAATAATCCTTAAGAAATTCAACACATTTTTTTAACTCTTGCCGACCCTGGCAAAAAAAAATTCAGAATTGGTTATTATAAACATTATTATTATGAATTAGCAATAGTAGCTAATTGATCAAATT
>JAGFPH010006100.1:23171-53141 GCA_018207615.1 Philaenus spumarius | reverse complement strand
AATTTTTTTATAATAAAGGTGTAGGATTAATAATAACCCCAAAGCTAAGAGGGGAAATAATGTTAAATGTTCAAATCAAATTATTTTCTTTATTTTATAACAGCAGTTATAATAAAGGTTAAAAGAACCACCAAGGCTCTGGTCTTCACTTTAATAAAAAAATAACCTAAAAGTAAAAAATATGAAAAATAGTTGCTTCAAAGTTTGAAATCGGGTGTTAATCGAAATATTAGAGCAAACAGCTGTTTTGCCTCTTATTTTATTCAATTGGTTGCTGTGGTAATTCATCAGTCTAGGCCTAACGTAAGAATTTTGTCCGACTAAATTTACTAAGTTCCTCTAGAAATTAGTATGTTGAGAGCCTGTTGCGTTTTAACTGCTGTAACTTGCTATCATGATGAAGTACAATACTTTAACAATGGAAATAAGGTAAGTGTAATTGAAACACAACACTCCCTCAACATCCACGTGTAAAGACTATGTTTCAAATGCAATGGAACAGGTTAGTGAAGTACTGGAGGATAATAGTGACTGTCAGTTCACTGTAAACGAAATTATGGACGCTATTACGGGGAGGAAACCTGAGTGGAGAACTATCAAAACAGTACTGTTGAAGGTATATGAGGATCGAATACTCGTGATCGCAGGATCCAACAGATTCATGAATAATTTGTTTTAGAGACACCGGATACAAATTGCTAACCAACACTTGGTATGATAACGAGGAAAACAATGGTAAAGAAGAGCGACAGGTAAAATTTGTTTGTTTGTTTGTTTATTTGTATGTATGGGGTAATCTCTGGAACTACTGAACCGATTGAAAGAATAGTTTTACTAATAAAAAGCTTTACTATCCCTGAGTAACATAGGCTATAATTCATTTTGATAAAAACATTTTTTATTTCAATATTTTGTAAATTTAGTCGGGAAAAATTCTTAGGTTATGCCTAGACCGATGAATTACCATAGCAACAAATTGAATAAAATAAGAGGCAAAACAGCGTTTTTCTCTAATATTTCCATTAACGCCTGATTTCAAACTTTGAAGCAACTATTTTTCTTATTTCTAACTCTTAGGTTAGGTTTTTATTAAAGTGTAGAACAGAGCCTTGATGGTTCTTTTAACCTTTATTATAACTGCTGTTATAAAATAAATATACGAAATAATTTGATTTGAACATTTAACATTATATCAAATCTCAGTTTTCTGGTTATTATTAATCCTACATGTTTATTATTAAAAAAAAACATAACAGGATTATGTGCATTGAATGTTTCAACGGGGTTGGCGTGAGGAGCACGCAGGGGGTTCCACTAGTAATTTATAAAAACATGTTGTGTTTCAATTTAAATTACTTTATTTCCATTGTTAAAGTATTGTTCTTCATCATGATAGCAAGTTACAGCAGTTAAAACGAAACTGGCTCTCAACATACTAATTTCTAGAGGAACATCGAAATTAAGCGTAGCCTACATCTTAGAAATTCTATAACTTTTGATTGGTTGAAGATAAAATAGCAAAAGTGTATATAAAATTGAAGAAAATTTAATGATCTACAACTTCATTTCTAACAACTTTTCTGAGGAACGGTCGTGGGAGGCATTATAAGCAAATGTTTAACAAAAAGAATGAGGTAAACACGCCGATGTTTTCGAAAATTGTCGCTTTTCAATAACTTTTATCTCGAATACCGTTGGGATTTCGACAAATACGTACAGGAACTATATTATAGGAAATGTAATTTACTTTCATTTTTATTCATAACATTTTTTTCTACAGTGCACCGTTTTCGAGATATAAATGAAAAACCTAAAAATAGGACCTTTCCACCCCCCTCCCGCCTTATGCTCACCTCCCAGGTGTAGTGACTTTTAGTATGTTTACCTCCTAACTACTCCTAACAAAGTCCTAAAGTCAAAAATTATCGCATATTCCATGCACTCTACACCCCTCTTTTGAGAACTCATTGACTGGACTAACCCTATTCTAGCTATTTTATTTTCAAGAATTTCACTATAGCTTTAGATAAATATGTAGTATAGTGCATTAGGTACCTACTGAATTTTGTTTATATTAAAAAATCTAATTCAGCACATTAGGTTTTTTTTTTAATGGTCAATATTAAAATTTGCTAGTACAATCGTTTAGAAAATTATCATATTTTCTTCTCAAAAAGTTTAATGTCAAAAAAGGAATTGTAGAACTTAAGATGAATTTGTATAAAGCCTACTAACGTGCCGCTTGACCGTAATTTATTCACAATTTTCGGGGGAGAGCCCCCGTCTGCAAACCCAGTCCCCTCTTAATTAGCCCCTTTCCCCCTCATGACATTTCTAGATCCCCTACTGGTTGTTTTTATGTTTTGTTGTGCTTCGATATTTTGTTTTAGTTGTGTGCTAATCTTAGCGTATGATTATCTATTTTATACTTGTTGTTTGTAGATAGTTATTCATTAGGTTTACGTTTATGGTGTTATGTGTGTCTTGTTAACTAATTCTATGATTTAGTTATCTCTTGTCTTTGTTATGTTTAGTCGTAGCTGCAATAAGTAGATATATAAGTAGTTATATTTACGTTATATAGATTTACTTTGTTGGATTTGGTTTTGCTGTTATGTTTGAGATATTTGAGATATTTTCTTGCTCTATATAGTACCAGGTGATAATAACCTCGCCGATTGTTTGCCTAATGGAATAACAAAAACATGAAACATTTACTGAATATGAAATTTGGTAAACATATATGTCATAGGGGATAGAGCCGCACCATGAAAGAATTTTTAAATAATTGGCCTGTAAGGGTTGAAAAAACCCCTAAATCAATAAATATTGTTTGTAATATATTAAAAACCCTTACCTCCTAGGAACGTGAAATTTGGTACACATATTGCTCATAGGCACTAGAGGCACACTAAAAACGGATTTTAAAATATTTGGCCTATAAGGGTTGAAAAAATCCCTAAAACAATAAATATTGTTTGTTGTATATCTCAAAAACCTTACCTCCTAGAAATGTGAAATTTGGTACATGTATTTGCCACAGGGGCAAGAGGTGAACTATCAAATGATTTTAAAATATTTGGCCTGCAAGGGTTGAAATAACCCCAAAAACAATTAATTTTGTTTGATATATATCTCAAAAACCTTACCTCCTAGGAAAATATGCACAGGAAAATCCCAACTCAGAGTTGCTGTTGCAAAATAAACACAGGAAAATCCCGAAGTGCACAGAGCTACTGTGTCAAAGAATGATAAAACCCACCAAAAACGCCTTCAGCGTAAAAAGAAAGTGTGGGCATCAAAAGAAAATTCTGGATACCACTATGATCTGACTATATGCTATGAATCAGACGAGAGTACTAAAATTCGACAAATGGATGTAGTCTGTAACTACTGTAAGGCACTGAAATGAAAAGTAGAATCAAAAGGAATGTTTTGCAGCAGTGGCGATCTCCCTGACAGGGAACATTTCTTGAACAATTCCAGAAAATATAATAGTGCCCTTCAGATGACTTCGTTTGGAAGAAAACAAATTGTTGAAGGAGGCTTTATGTCAACTTTTAAGATGCAAGGTCAGGTCATTTGATTGGTAGTTTACTTCCTCCATCTGACGATGATTTCCAGTTTTTGCAGCTTTATTTCATTGGTGATGACTGCAAAGTAACTACCGTTGCAGTAAAGTTCCAGGCATCAAACCAGAATTGGTCAATTTGTTACAAAATATGCTTCATAAGTGTAACATTTATGTTATGGATTTCAAGTGTGCATTTGAAAATATGTCTGGAGAAAATAAGCAATTTCAGGTTGTTATCCATGCAGAAAAGAAACCTGGTAACGCACACAGGGGCAGGTATAATGAACCAATCGCAGGAGAAGTTGGTGAAGTGATTGTTGCCCAAGAATTTAATAAAAGAAATATTGTACTCAAAGGTAGAGACAGCAGGCTTCATCGAATATGTGAAACACATAGGGCCTACGATGCTTTGCAGTATCCTCTGTTGTTCTGTTATGGCGAGGATGGCTACTCAATCAATATTCCACAAACTGACCACAACACCAAGTGTCAATTACAAAAGACCGAGTCCGCAGCAAGCTTTTACTCTTTCAGGTTAATGATTCGTTGTAATAAGATCAACTATTTGCTTTACTTATGTGGATTACTGAACCAGGTTTTGGTGGACATGAATGCTAAAATTGAAACAGAGAGACTTAACTTCTTTAGAAACAATATAAAAAACTGAGAGCTGAAAGTTATATCCACGTCAAAGATGCAGTCTCCATAGATGACACAAACCCAGAAGACCTCGGACAAGTAGTTATTTTGCCTCCCACATTCACTGGAGGAGCAAGGTACATTCACAAGCGAAGACAAGACGCCATGACTTAAGTGCGACACTATGGAAGTAAAGATCTCTTCATAACATTCACGTGTAAAACAAATTGGGATGAATTAAATGAAGCCCTGTTTATGAAGCAAAAAACTCAGGACCGCCATGATCTGATTAGCCGTGTTTTCACCTTAAAGTAAAAACCATGAAAGATTTACTCACCAAAGCTAACATTTTTGGGCCAAACTTATGTTTTATGTACACCATCGAGTGGCAAAAAAGAGGACTATCACATGACCATTTTCTTCTTTGGCTAAAGAATAAAATAAAGCCAGACAAAATCGATGATGTCATAAGTGCTGAAATCCCGGACCACCAAACAGACCCAAAACTTCATGACATTGTGAAATCCCGGTGGTCCCTGTGGTACATTTAACAATAAGTCACCATGTATGGAAAAGAAGTCGTGAAGGAAACAATACCCGCAGCCACTTCTTAAGGAGACTCAGACTGGGGATGACGGTTATCCGAAATACCGCAGGCGAGCCTCGAGTGATAGCAGACATACTGTCAAAATTAACAACGTGACAGTTGACAATAGGTTGGGTGGTACCATACAACCCTGTCCTATCCCTTATATTCAATGCCCACATAAATGTTGAATTTTTCAATTCGGTAAAATATATAAAATACGTGTGTAAAATGCCAATAAAGGCAGTGACCAGGTGGTTTTCTCTCTAAATTACCAACATGACGAAGTAACTCATTATGAAACAGGTCGCTACATTAGCAGCTCTGAAACTGCTTGGAGAATATTTTGTTTTCCTGTACATGAACTGTCTCCCCCTGTATTTCATCTTGCTGTTCATCTTGAAAATGGGCAAAGAGTGTATTTCACGTAAAAAAATTTAAATGAGAGAATAAACAAACCATCTAACACAACTCTTTTGGGATTTTTTTTCTTCTGTCAGCATGATGATTTTGCCAGAGGTGGAACCTGAGCTGACGAGGTGAAGGCCTGCATCAAATCCTCATACCTCTGGAAAAAAAACTGAGGTTATATCACTAACAGTTAACATGAGGGCCCGCTTGAAAGGAGATAAGAATGCAGGAGAGTTTGCAAATCTACTGCTGACAATAGGAGATTTGAATAAAACAATGAAGGAAAAATAGTAATACCAAACAAACTCTGTACAGTAGTCTCTGATTTAAAATGTCTAATTGAGACGGTTTACCCTGACATCAAACATATCTTAAATAAACACTTGACTTGGTTAAGTGAGCGAGCCATTTTAACTCCCAAAAATGAAATATTAGCCTTAATCAACAACCTGCTTTTGCAACAGTTTTCGAGTGAGACAAGAAATTATAAGTCCCTTGATTCCATTGTTGAAATAAAAGATATGCAGTCCACTATCCTATAGAATTTCTTAACACACTAAATCGACCAGGAATGCCCGACTGCAACCTTATACTTAAAGTTGGAGCACCAATTATGATATTGAGGAACCTCCATCCACCAAAACTGTGCAATGGAACAAGATTGATTGTTAAATCCCTAAAAAATACTATAATTGAGGCGGTTATTCTGACTGGATGTGGAAAAGGCGAATCTGTTTTTATCCCTGGAATATCATTAATTCCAACTGACATGCCCTTTCAGTTCAAAAGAATCCAATTTCCGGTAAGAGTTTATTTTGCCATGACAGTTAACAAGGCTCAAGGACAGTCTCTGAAGCACTTCGGAAATAAAAGAAGACTGCTTCTCCCATAGCCAGTTCTACGTGGCCTGCTCCAGAGTGAGCTGTTCGGACAGTCTGTCCATTCTTCAGCCACAGGGTCGCACAGCAAATGTTGTTTATAAGGAAGTGTTTCAAAAGTAAAGCATTTACAATTATTATCAAATCCATAGGGGTTATACAATTTTAAACTAGGTTTAATATATAATATTTCAAAATATATTGTTCATTAGTATTATTTGTTTTTATTAATGAAAACCTTAGTTCAACCCGTGCGAAGAACGGGCACAACAGCTAGTGTTTTATAAATCTCATTTATATTTCGTGTGAGCATATTTTAATTGTTTTAAAGTACTGCTGAAAGCCAGTGATTTAACTAAGGTTCTCGTATATTTAGATCAGTTCGTAGTTGAATTTTTTATATGGATATTTATACGGCGGTTTATGTAAATTCTTTTTAAATTGCATAATAAATGTTCTTCCAATTTGCTCTATCTTGTGAAAATCGGTGCATGATAATTTACTAAAGAATTTTTGCTTTCTAAAGTCTTCGGTTTTTGTGTAAATCAATGAAATGTAGGTCAACCCAGATATGGAGTAGCTTCATTTGATATCCCTAACAGTATACTAACTTACCCATCTGTTAAACAATAGTCAACGTACACAAATTCTACAGAGAGTAAAGTTACTGATTCCAAAAAATGGATAAAAAATAAAAGGGCACTCAGGCAACTAATTCAAACGAATTCCTGTTTCCCAACACAAGCAAATATTACTATCGAAAATTACTATGTATGTCGATGACATTTTTATCAGGATTGATATAAAAAAAGAACAATTGGAAAATTATATGAAGATACAATTTACACTGGAAATAAAAAAAAAGAAAAAGACAACAGTATACATTTTCTTTATATAACAGTAACAAAAAAGAGTAACAAATTGCATTATAATACTGTATACACAAAAACGCTAACCGCAGCTGATATAACAATACATTCCGCTACAAATCACCCACTACCTCAAAAAATGGCTGCTTAAAACATTATAATGCATGGACTAATTTTACACTATCAGTAAAACCCTATGACTTTCTAAAAGTAGTGAACAAAATTCATTAAATATATTTCCATTTAAAGACGGTTAAGAAATCTCCATCATTGGCAAACTTCTCTAATAACAAGAATAAATCCAAACACCTATCTCAAACATTAAGAAAAACTATCTTCGTATCAACTGAATATTACAAGAAACATTCTAAGTCACTCACATCTACTTTCCATGATTAAACATAGCAATACCTTTTCAAATTATTAATATTAGTAAACAATTACTTACACAAAGAAACACAAAACCTTTAACCCTAGAACAGGCAATAATAACGAAAATTTATTTTTTGGCGTTTGCAAGCATTGTTTTTTTAACAAAATCGCCAAAACTATTAAATGAAAACCAATCCAAAAGTGTTCCACAGCTTTTTTTGTAGAGAACGGTTCAAAGAATTTATATATGCCAGTAAAAAAATTATAGGTGTAAAATTTACAAAGTTATTAGTTCAAGAAACAAAAAAGGTTCTGTTACAAAAGGTAAAAGTTCAAATTTATTCCTACGTAAAAAGTAGTAAAGATTTTTTGTAATATTTTTCATAAATGTAAAAAAGTTTCGTAATTTAGTTCTAAATAAAACTGTATAAAAATATTTATCTATTTCAAATTTCTTATTTTGAAAACAACAGTGTGTGTTGTCGCAGCATGATGTGATCTGCCGGTTCAAATTAACATACATGTGACGATTTTAAACGGAACCCCTTATAGCCCAGTCAATAAAAGGTTTGTGTCAGAACTAATTAGTAAAAAGTTGATTTTTTCATGGATGTTAGTTGACTATATAAGGAATATTTTCTGTAATGTCCCCCCGCCCTTCTAGCTTATCCCCCTTCCCCCCCCAATAAAATACACTTTTGAAAGACTTCTTCATATTGTCAATATCTAAGAGATAAACAGCGATAGAGTCATATTTATTTCGTTATTGTAATCCTTATAAAATTATCTATCAACAATGTTCACATCGTTTAAGCTATAAAATAATTTTATTTTTCGTGTATTTTTAAATTTAAAGTTAAAATATTAACTTTTCTAATTCAATAATTACATGTTTAGCTAGTTTTTATTAATATGAAACAAGTTATAACAAAATTTCACAAATAAAACTTGTAGGGTATTTTTAACCTTTATATTGATATAAGTTTTATTCATATAGTTGATAATCTTAAGTGCAGCCAGTTGACATAATCGGTCTGACAAAGGGAGACGGCGCAGGGCACACGAGTCCTCGCGGGCCGGGTCAGCGCGTTGCATATCAGCGGTCAATCTGCAGCAACGGCCTATTGTATAGCTGGTCTAATTATGGGTATTAAGATGATAAAATTGACGTAAACATTTGTTTTAATTTATTTTTCCATTTTTGACGTGATAACTTCTATTGGTCCGTTGGACACTTTCGCTTGATTATGTTTCTGAAATTTTGCGTCACGCAAAATGTTTGCGTAGACACAAGTCAGAGCGTGAAGAGGGAATAGGCGATGCATAGTATATATAGACAAGTAAGCGCGTGGAGAGGGAATAGACGATACATAATATATAATAATACGTTATTATAATTATTATAATATTAATTATATTATAATAAATATGCGAAAAATAGTGAACATTATAATGTAAGCATTATTTATTTAGTGACTAATGATTTTGAGTGAAGTATTTGTATATGCACTCTTCATAGAATTCTAAGAATAATTCAATATGTATGGCATAATTACAATAATAATTATTATAATTATTATATTTGGGCGTTTTAAGTTTTGTAAAGAAGATTGATTTTTGTCTAACTGATGTAAGTTTAGAAAAAATTTTATATTTTGTACATTTTGACAATTTGTCATTTGTTTCGTCTCATTTTGTAATTCAAGTAAAGCTAAGTCAAATACTTTTATAAAATAATAATTTACAAGTATACAGTTCAATTCTTTCATTTATCCACTACACTTTCTTGTAATAATATGTAATTTTTGAGCAAAGGATATATTCCTAAATTACTATTCAAAACAGGCCTAGTTTTGTTAGCAGTCTTGTAGTAGGAACATAAAAACTGGTGTTTTCAAAATAAGAAATTTAAAATCGATAAATATTTTTATACAGTTCTATTTAGAACTAAATCACGAAACTTTTTACATTTATGAAAAAAATTTAAAAATAGTTTAACTACTATTTATGTAGGCCTAAAGTTGAACTTTTTCCTTTCGTTACTGAACATGCTTGTTTCTTGAGCTAATAACTTTCTTAATATTACTTCAATCATTTTTTTTTACTGGTATATGAATTCTTTGAACCTTTATCTACAAAAAAAGCTATGGAACACTTTTGAATTGGTTTAGAATGAACGTATAAAAACATAGTTAAAATACAAAAACTTGGATGATGTTTAACAAATTTGAAGTTTATGGCCATTTTGTGAGCTTACCGTTAGAGATACGGAAAAAAATCAAAAAAAATTTTTGTTGAAAATCAAATTTGTTACCCGCAAAATGTTATTAGTTTTTAAATTTGAATTACGGTTAAGCCACAAACTTTCTTTGTAAAAAGCTTACACTGAGAGAAACGGCCCTGCCGCCATTTTTATTTTATTTAAGGGGATAAAAATGGAAAAAACCGTATATATACATGGCTCGGCCTAGGAATAAGGAACATTCATGCAAAAAAATCATCAAAATCGGTCAAGGCGTTTGGCAGTAATCGTGAGACAGAAACACAGACGAAATGCCGAACGGTCGAGTTAAAACGAAGACCTCGCTTCGCTCGGTCAACTATTACTGCTACATTTAAGAGGAATACAAATCTTATTACTATACGTTTTTATAAAGAAAATTAGTTTAAATAAATAAGAGTGTTTTAGACCAGTTTAACTCGTACTATTAACAATACATATTATTTCTTTGTATGAAGTATAAATTATTTTACTTATTGAATTTACTTTAATTAATGTTTAACACATTCTGTAATAATTATCTCATGTCTCAGTGTTGGTTTTTGATTCGTCCTTGGAGCGCGACTGTAAGAATAACGTATACAAAAATTGTATATTTTATTTTATATCGGTCATCCTTTAGGCCGAAAACTATTTATCATGGAGTTCGTGCAGTAAAGGAAATGTCGGGTCTTATGCCTCGGTTAATGAATAAATTAACCCGTTCACTCGTCAATAGTAATAATGGTTTTAAAGATATTATATGGGGAGGGGGGGCCGATGAACATACTTGTGAGAGGGGGGCGCAGGTTCTTATAGACGCCACTGCAGACAAAGTAATATTTTACATTATTTTATTTTACTGTAGCTTATTATTACTCACTTAAATATACAATTTAGCTTTATATTACAACAATGGAGGTAATACACATTAATGGAGTATCTATTCATCACAGAGTAGTTTCTTCTAGGCCAGATGGCCAATGCATATTCTACTCTTTGGATTTAATTGTACATGACACGATTCACTAGGGTTTGAGGTGAGGACGAGAGTTGTTAGTCATGTTTCAAACAATTGGCGCAGATTCAAACTATATAATTTAAAAGCAACAGGATATATTTATTCAACAATAAAAGAATATATAGCAGATATGAGCAAAGCGGTAACTTTTGGAACCTCCTGTGAAATTCAAGCAGCATCCGAAATATTGTATAAGAATGTCAGGTGTATAGAGATGGTTATTTATTGTAGGAGAGTTTTGTAGAACCGATTGAGGGAGTAGGGAGGCTATGGTTTACTGGGGAACTGACGAGAGGCCACTTTGATGTTCTCACTCCTCTCACACCATCTTTACCTGACAACTCAATAGATAGTAAGCTTCCCAATCCCAGGTTTCAGACGATGGTCTCCAAATTTCTCAACTTCCAACCCTATCAGAACAGTGTACATCATCATATGATGCAGTTCTGTCGCATCCAGAACAAATACCAAAAAACGAGAAAAAAAGATGAAAGCGTTTTTCTAATACAAGTCGCGTAAAAGCACATAGGCAAGCGGTAAAAAACCACAGTCTACTCAAAATCAGCTAAAATACTTTAAGATATAACATTTGCTGTAGGTAACCATATTATTGCAATATCGAACTCTGCCCTGTCAGCTAATAGCATATATAGACAAGTAAGCGCGTGGAGAGGGAATAGACGATACATAATATATTATAATACGTTATTATAATATTATAAATATTATTATAATAATTATCTCATACATATTGAATTATTCTTAGAATTATATGTAGAGTGCATAAACATTAGTGACGTATTGAGCTCACTCAAAATCATTAGTCACTAAATAAATACTGCTTACATTATAATGATCACTATTTTACGCATGCATATTATAATTATAATATTATTACATAATAATATTATAATTATGCAATTTCAAAATATATATAATATTTTTTGACAATATATTAACTTGTGTAATTTGTTGACCTTTATTCTCCCCTAATATTAATTAATACCGATACAAATATAAATCGGTCATAGAATTTATCACTTCCAACGTGTGGTCTTAAGCACACCCAATGTTTATTTATTTTCCGTTATTTAGCATTTGCACTGATAAACACGCAATATGATTTCTTTTAGCCAAGTCAACAAAGGAAAAAAATAGGTCTTTGTTGGATGTAATTAGTGAAAAGCTGAAATTTGATTATTAAATTGTTAATATATTGTAAATAGCAATTTTAGTGGTGGATGGGTGGTCCGTGATGGTGTTTTGACTGTAAAGAAAACATATTCTGCTGCTTGACACCTGCCGGTGCCGGTTTTTTCCAGTACGGGACACGGCGGGTGCATAGGTGGTGGATAATGACAAGGCCTTAATAGTTAGTTAACCCTAAGTTTATAGGGTTAGGAATAATCCCCCGAACCTAAACTGGCTCTCTTAATATAAAGAACATTAACAATTTTGTAAAAAAAAATTTACCTTTTCACTAATTATATTAGGCCTATTTTTTCCCTTTATTGACTTGGCTAAAAGAAATCATATTGTGCTTTTATCAATGCAATAACAAATAACGGAAAATTAATAAAAATAAATTTTACGTCAGTTTTACAATCGTAGTACCCATAATGAGACCAGCTATACAAATAAAAGTCCAAACAATAGGCCTTAGCTGCTGATTGTCCGCTGATATGCCAACGCGCTGATCCAGCCCGCGAGGACTCGTGCGCCCCACGCCGCGCCGTTTCCTTTGTTAGGCCGATTATGTTAACTGTCTGCACTTAACATTTATTAAACTTATATCGTTTTAAAGATTGAAAAATACACTAACAGTTTTATTTGAGCATTACAGAGTTAATTAAAATTAAATACATTTTAAAGCATTGTTCTGATCAATCAGTTCTGAGAATAAAATAGAATGCACTGGTTGGTGTAATCACCTTCACTAAGTTTATAACGTTTATTGCGTATCAATTCTACAATGAACGTAAACTTTATTTGTGAAGGGATTGTGATTTTACAGGCACACAAAGTAGTAACGGTGTATAGTGTTGCATTGCACATTATTTATAAATATTGTTTATTGAGTTTATTCTTTATATAATTGTAGTGAGATTTATATATAAAACAATCACTATATGTTACAACTTATTGAAAAAATGTTAAAGTTTTAAAGATTATAAAATTATATAAATACCTAGAAATCTTATAGGCAAAAGTCCTTCTGTTTTAAGAATATTGATATCGAAACATTCAAGGCCGTACCCAGGGGGGGGGGTCAAAGGGGTTGGAACCCCCCAAAATTTTCCCAAAAATAAGCATTTTCAAACACATAGGAATTCAATTTACTCAAGTTATAATTGATCTTCATAGGTAAATAAGGAAGAGTTCAAAACAATTTCTAGTTAAAAGTATATGTAAATAATTTATAAAATGTATAACAATTTTACTAACCCATTCGCAACCGTGGATGGACGCGGTCAGCCGCTAACGGCGTAAACAGAAACGTTCCATTACGGAAGTTGCCGTAAAGCATGTAGTTTTTCGCTATTACGATAGGTAGCAGCACGAAACAAAGACCACCATTCGACTTTGCAAGTCTCTGACTATATTCTGTAGGTTTTGTTTTTATATGTTGGCACTACTGAAGTGAAAGTAAAATGTTTGTCAGCCTGCAGTCACTGTCGTCTGTGCATCGAGTGTTTACATTTAGCGAGAGTCAAGTTGTTGTGTAGTGGTGTCAATTGTGTTGGGTTGTTGCGTTAGTTTATTCGGTGGCTTTGTTTAATTGTTCAGATGGTCGTTTAGATTGAGCTGGTGCTTAAGTAATTTAGTTTAGATTTATTAGCTATTTAGGCTATTAGCTACACGAAAGTTCTCTGACGACAACAACAACACATACAAGGTAAGATTAGACGTTTCATTATATAGTTTGTAACATCTACAGCTTCCCAAAATACATTAATAATATAGAATTGGAGCATACGTCAATTTTAATTCGAGAGAGCATTTTTATTTTTGAATTTAATTTAATTTACATTGCAAATGTTTTTAGAAAGAGAGCTTAATAATTAGAAGCAATTTTAACATAAGGAAAATAGACTAAAAGGGCAGACAAATTTTAAAGTCAATTTCAATATTAATTTGAATAAATGTAAAAGGCAGACAATTATTAAAATCAATTATTATATTCAATTTAAATGTGGAGTTTAAGAAAATGGACAGTTTATGCACTGATTTCAAGAAGCGGAAACTATACGAATTTTGAGACGAAGTTTAGACAAAGAAGCGTCTTAACGTCTAGATGAGATAAGCCAACACCTGCAAGCTAATTCTAGGAAAATTAGTCTACGTGATTTTTCACATGCAAGATCCAGTAAGAACGCATAGCTAGCAACCAAAAGAATCTGACGCAATTGAACATATGTGTGTCGTCAGACGTTTCAGATTGGTGGAGAGAAAAGAGACGCCAAATTAAGGTAGCGGTGGGAGAATCACGCTAGCCTCACTTCTTATCAAGACGTCAAATTAGTAAGACGTGTGTTTTACTCAGTAAGTAATTTTGTCTTAAAATGTGAATTTTACAAGACAGTGAAGTATATAAGAACTGATTCAAAATTTTTACGAAAGTTAATAATTATCATAGACAATGGTGTGTAGTATTGCGATCGGCGAACTTTTCAAGTTTTTCGAAGTAAAGTGACGTTATAAACCAGACAATGAAATAGACTACAACAGTGTTGCGCGTGCGAGTGTTTTTTTTTCTTTTTTAAAAAAATAATAAGTTTGTGTGTCTGCCTTTTCGTAAGTATGTACAGTGCACTTAAAATCTTTTTTACTTATAAATCACCAGCTCTCTTTGAAATTTTATAACCTATAATTTGTATTATATTTGTCTGTATTTAAATTTATTTTTTGCTATATATATGATATTAATAAATGTCAAAGGTCATTTCTAGATTGTCTACTTTGTTTGGCCTAATCTAATCCTCTTTACCATTTTTCAATCAGGTCATTGAATTCACAACCCGAGATAAAATAAAATTTAAGTAGCGTCTTGCAGTGCAACTGCATCAAATCAAATTATTATATTTATATTTTTTTTTTTTTGTAAGCAGAGCATCTTACAAAATGGCGAAGCAAACTTTGGGGCTCGTCATTTGAAACTAATCTTACAAGTTAGCCTACGCTAAAGCTAGACCGGTAGTTCAACACTATTCACGAACGGGGTTGAATTTGAATATTAGTTTAAGTAAAACTGAAAAATGGGCGAAAATCTTTTTTTCTTTGTTGCTGTAGTTGTTCAATTTCTCGGTTCAAGTTGAATGTTGAATATACATGACTCCTATAGTTTACGATTCTAATATCTTTTTCCCTTTAAATATACGTTATTATGAACATGAAAACAGAAACAGAAATTATCCACTATTGAGGGTGGCGCTTAAAACACTTGTCATGGAAACCAAAACAGTTAACACAATTTTTTTGAATGCATAAAATAAATATGTACCTTTTTTAACTGGGAAAAATGTGTTCTTGTAGTAATAGAGTCATAGAATCGAGTCCTATATTATTATTTTTTTTTTTTTTTTAGGGAGAAAAGCAAAAGAAAATGTCGAAGCGATCTGCCCAAGAACAGCCTTCACTTTTGAATTTTTTTACAAAAACTCAAAAAAGAAATAAACTCGACAATCCTTGCGATAATAGTATTCTTGATGCTGCGTCTACATCAGGCTCAACCCAGACAACCCCTAGTCATCAAGAGACTTCTGAAGTTGATGAAAGCACGGAAAATTAAAAATCTCATTTAAATCCTTTAGATATTGGAAGATATATAAATTCTAATTTGGATGAAGACCTAAAATATAATCTTTTGACTTCTCCTTGGGTTCCAGAAAATACATTCCAATTTCCTGCAAGTGGAAAAAGGAATCTGCGTTTCCAAAGACAGTGGTTGACTCGTTTCCTTTGGCTTGTATATACTCAAACTGATTTTGCTTTTGGTAAATATTGTGTTTTATTCTCTAAAGAATGTGTAGGCAAAGGATGTAACCAAACATTGAAATCCCTTGTGAAAGAGCCTTTCACTAAATGGAAGGATGCTTTGGAATTATTCAAAAACCACGAGTCGCATAGCTACCACAAATATTCTACACTTATTGGTAACAACTTTTTGAAAACAAAAAGTTACTTAAACTCTGATATAAGGAATATCATGGATTCAAGTAGAAAGAAGCAAGTGGAAGAAAACAGAAAAAAGCTTTCGTCGATTGTAGAAACAATAAAACTCTGTGGCCGGCAAGAGTTAGCATTAAGGGGCAGTGATGACCATGGACCAATATCAATCAATGATGAAGAGCCTTCTTTAAATGACGGTAATTTTCGTGCGCTTTTAAGGATGAGACTTAAGTGTGGGGATAAAAATTTACTAAGCCACACAGAAAATGCAAACTTGAATGCATTGTATATCAGTCCTAAGGTTCAAAATGAAATTATCAACATTTGTGGAGAATTAATCCAGAAAGAAATTGTGGCAGATGTTAATAATGCTATGGCATTTTCAGTTCTTGTAGATGAAACAGCGGATATCGCTGGTCATCAGCAAGTCTCAATTTGTGTAAGGTACACTAAAGAAGAAAGACCTAATTTTTTTATTTGCAAGGAAGATTTTTTATGTTTTGTCAAAGCTGACGATACAACGGGAGAGGGGCTAGCAAACACAATTCTTTCAACTCTAAACGACTTAGGTGTGGATATAACAAACATGATAGGCCAAGGGTATGACGGAGCCTCTGCCATGAAGGGCTCATTTAAAGGAGTGCAGGCAATAGTTAAACAAACTTTTCCTAAAGCACTATACGTTCACTGTAGTTCCCATTCTCTGAATTTGGCTTTATGTCACTCCTGCAGCCTACCATGTGCCATAAACTGCATTGGAATCGCAAAAACTGTGACAAACTTTTTAAAGGCATCTCCAAAGAGGACAGCTCTATTGCAATCTTTTATAAAATCGAACTTTCCTAATACTAAATGTGAAACTTTAACAGCCATGTGCGAAACCAGGTGGGTGGAGAAACACAACAGTTTGCTGAAGTTTAAGGAGATGTTTAAGGCTATTGTTGAAACTCTAGAAAGACTTAGCGAAAGTCAGGATATTGAGACATCTTCCAAAGCATCGTCTCTCTTAAAGTCTATGATTGCTAGTGAATTTGTAGTGTGCATTTGTTTATTGGCTAACACATTCTCTGCCACAATATCTGTTTGCAAAGTGCTTCAGTCTCCCTATTGTGACCTTACGTCTGCAGTTGACCACATTGAAAATATTGTTGGCCATTTTGAAAACTTAAGGAAAACCATCGATCTTGAGTTTTCCAAGATTTTCAAAACAGCAGAATCTTTAATGAGTGATGTTGGCGAAGAAATTCGTTTGCCAAGATTAGCTCCTCGCAAACGCCATAGAAGAAACTACTCTACTCAAGACCCTTAAACCTACTTTAGAATATCGGTGGCGATCCCGATTCTAGACGATTTGATAGATCAGCTCAAATGCAGATTCACCGACCATAAAGAGCTTCTGGTAACACTTCAGTGCTTTTTACCAACCTCAGCAACTAAAAAAATAGACGTTGAATCTTTGAAACTTTATGAAAAAATGGTTGATCTAGAACAAGTATCTAGTGAGTACTCGCTGTGGAAATTGTTTTGGGAAAAACAAATGGAACACGACAAGCCTTCTTGTGCCATTGAGGCATTAAGCCAATGCAATAGATAACTTTTCCCTAACATATTCACGCTCCTAAAAATATTTGCTTCCTTGCCAGTGACCACTGCAACTGCTGAGAGGACCTTCTCTACTTTCAAGCGATTGAAGACGTACCTGAGAAACGCGTGTGGACAAGACAGAATAAGCTGGCTGGCTCTCATGTCGGTTCACAGAAGTCATCACATCTCAACAGACGAAGTAAGTGATTAATGAATTTGCAAGAAAAAAGAACAGAAGAATGAATTTTGTTTTGTAATATAATTGTTCTTTTCTACAGATACAATTCTGTGTTGTATTAAAAAATGTTGAGTCTATTTGTATTGTCTATCTATTTATTTTCCTAGTCACCAAATTAACAGGGGAAATTATTTTTATGTTATTATTTATATACTTCGTGTCGTTCTAACTTTTGTCAATAAAAGCTTAAAATGACCTAAAAATGGGTTATTTGACCATTTTTTAAAAAGTTTTATTGGGTAGAGCCTCCGGACCCCGCCTGGTGCCACAACACCCCCGAAAAATTTTCCTGGGTACGGCCTTGAAAACATTACTTCTTGTTCAAGTGAAATTATAGACGTATGAATTCCAAAATAATGTTAATAAAACTACAAAAAACTATTGTTTGACTTTTTAAGAATTAACATGGCAATGGATGTACAATGTGTTTGCTGTAAAATCTTTTGTTGTTGATTAGTCGCTTGCTATTGTTTGTAGACGATTCATGGTCTCTTCTACTCTTACAGTTAGGTATTGTTTCAATATAAACGCGCAGTTAGGATTGATTTTCTCTTAAAGTTTGTAAAATTATTAATTAATTTTAAGGTACTTAAGTCTGCTTTTAAAACTAAAAAAAAAAAACTCGTATTGTTTAACAATTTATATTATTTAAATGTTTAAATTAAAGTATAAAATTACGAAAATCTTAGAGGTTGTGTTGGTCACTGATCGTTAATTTATTTCAAACCTGTATGAAACCTCAAGCACTCGAAGTTAATCGAAAACAAAGAATTTACATTGTTCAAAACTTTAAAGGTTTATCATATTACGGATTACAAATATAGATCACAAATAAAATCTTAAATAATGAATGATGTTTTTTAAAAAAATTTATTTCAAACCCCTCTAAGCAAAATTTCGCCGACAACTCATGCCTTACCCCTGATTACATAATGTATATTGCCAATATACATTAAACACTTTTATATTATTAAAATTATATTACTAACAATTATTTTTGTTCATAAACACGTTACGGTACTTCGAAAAGATACCAGTTTTATAGAATTACAAGTCTAGTTACACATACTTACGTCAGAAATTCGACTTTATTTAACACTTAAATCAAAAAATCATAAAAACCTAATAACTAAGCTTAAAGAAAAGCATTTGAACGCTGCGTCGGTTGCACCATATATAAAAGATACGTTTAAGTTACTTTAAAGTGGTTTACGACGACTTAAAAATATATTTAAAACAATGTGTTGTATCTTTATCGAAAGTTGACTACTTAAATGAATTAAACAATATCTGTAATGTAAATGTAATCTTGGATAGGTCTGAATGAAAAAAGAAACCATCTGGACATCATCTTAACTTTCTAAATTAAAATTCGACTGTCTTTGGCCATAATTGAAAGTTTAAAAAATATATATTATGTATTACAAACAAGAAGAGTCGCACAGTATTTGTCAGATACTAACAAAAAACTGACGGGAAGAGTCGCACCGTATCCAAGAGATTCAAAAAGTCTAGGACGGCACAGTGCTCGCTCGACCGAACCGGATTCGACATTGACTCATTGGGGAGGTGGAGGGGAGCTTCCACTGTGCTGTTGGTGGCCCCCTGCGGCGATGTGTTGTAGGGGCGGGGGAAACAATTTGCATGTCGCTAGCCCGATCATGTCAGGAAATGACTGAAAAAGTTTATCAGGAATTAGTGTACATTAGTATAGGCTTAGACATTCCCACAATAATTAGTATATCAACTGGTAAACAGCTAGGGCAAAAAATAGTTTTTCGAGCTAGTGAATGCGAGGCCGGTCATGTGTCCAAATCACTGAAAACCGGCGACAAAAATAAGTATACAACTAATAAATATTGGTATACTTCATTGCATAATTAATATACCTTCGGAGGCCCGTCTAGACTTAATAAAACAATATGGCGGAGACATGTCTCTGGCCCGGTCATTTGTCCAAATCACTCAAAACCGGTGTCACAAATTAGTATATAATTAATATATATAAGTACACTTCATTGCACAATAATTACTATACCTACGGGGACCCGCCTAGACTAATAAAACAATATTGCGGAGGTATGTCTCTGGCACCCCGGAGGGGGTGGGGTTAAGATAGTGTTAAGCCTAATTTTCCCCTTTCTGAGTAAATTATGTTGAAAGTTTAATCAAATCCTCATATCTTCCACTTCAGGTGCATTTTTGAGATTAGAAATTTTTTTTACTAAATTCTGTAGTGTCGAAATAGGGAGGATTTATGTTAAAACGTAGGCTGAAGCTCATTGGGTTCAATCGCTATACATTGTGAACCGGTGGTCTGGTTCACTCTGTATACACATAATGTTTGGTAGCAGTTAGTTGCAGCTCAGCTTTTGTTAAAGGTGCAAACATGTCGTAACTACTCAGGGGTCAGAAATGCCACTGAGTGGTCTTGCTTGAACAATATTATCATTAATTGTTATACATTGAAATTAAGTATTATTTTAATAAGGTTTAGCAGACACAAATCTGTAGCAATTTATGTATATCAATAACTGGAGCGAGAATTACAAACTCAAAAGGCAATGGGTCACGCTCGAAAACTAATACTGGCTTGTTGGAGGTATTTCAACAAAAAATAATAAAAAATAAAGTTATTGGGAGTATAAAAATAATGTGAAAAGTTATAACGTTTATTGAAATAGTTTCCAGGTTGTTTAAAAAGCTAGATTTTTGTGATACTGCAGCGGTTACACTTCCGGTAGCTGTATTTGAAAAGTATTTCCATTATATAAAGTTAAAAATTTTAAACTCCTAATTGCTCTTCAAAAAATCGGAAAACTTTTCTTTTTTACACAAATTGTTTATTTATAAACCATAGTAAGTGGGAAGGACAAATGATTGTTGCAGTAACAAATACCATCATCAATGATTTAAAATTCAAGTCATTGAAACGCCTTCAAGTTAATAAACGTAATAGTTGTGAAATTTAAGTTTATTCTATCAAGTATATCTTCTCGCAAGTCAAACTTAATATGTATTTATTTTATAGCATTTATATTGTTTTAACCACAGATTCGCCATATAGTGACTCACAGAGGAAACTATTTTCACTAAAAACTGTGAACATTTAATCCTGTAATTAAGTATTATAGTAATTTACCATGATAAAAACAGAACATTGTCAGTTTAAATTTTTGTTTATTGAGAGCATTAACTTTTTCGGGTAATAATTTATTTCAAAATCTTATTTCACTTTTTTCAGATAATAATTGTATTGTTTCGATTGTAATTAAAATGTTTGGGGTAACGTTATACTTAAGAAGCATATTTTGGTTTCCGGTAGTCAAATATTGTTCCGGTAGACCTTGTTTTTTACTTGTCATAAAGTTTTTTGTGTAACATTTAAATTCTTATAGAATATAATATGTTGTATTCGGGTAATAATGCAATATAATAGTTAACGAATGATGCAAAAGATAATAATAAATAAATATTTTTAGGTAAAATAATTACAATTTTGGTCTAAATTAGTAAACACACTAAACAAATATAAAACTTCTTATTAACACTTTACTTTTAAGAAAAACTCAGTACCTTTAAAGGTCTACTCCAGAAATAATAAAGCTAATTTAGAAACAGTATTAAAATCTTTAATTTAACTACATAAGAAAACCCTTTTTAATCTTAAGAGTAATAAATAAACGTTATCTACAACATATGGTATTTAAAATAAATTGTTTATGATAACAAATTATCTCGTAGTTGCCGCAAGCACAAGGTATGCCCTGTAGGCATATATTTGTATTCTATGCACCACTTTGTCCAACCCTAATATTATATCTACCAATTAAAAACTCAGTGTGATTGGTTATGCCACGCCCTACTGACTTTTTCATTGTATAATATTAGTTTTAAAGGTTTTTGTACAGAACATTTAATAAAACTAAATATTGACGAATGTATCGTTTATACGTAGAACACTAAACTTCATCTCATATTAAAAAAAACTTACATGAATTATCAAAATCATATTTTCAATCAATTTACTTATTGAAGATAATTGTCCACAAAAATGTTTAAAATACTTTCACACGTATATACAAATACTTTTGAACACGTCACGAAAGAAACAGTTTAAATAAAAGTTTGAGCTATAAATAATCAAAAACATTATCTACAAAACTGTACGGTATTTAATAATTCTACAGAGTGAATGGAGTGTATGCTAAAATGGTTCTTGCTTGAGTAAGTTATACAATATTATTCACAAAGCAATTTATATAAAATTATCTTCGGTATATATTATATATATATATATTATATATTATATGAATTGTGCTTAATCTAGTGAGCATTTATAAACACTTCAAAAGTTTTAAACAATAGCAAACTTAATACAGTGTATCACAAAATTCTTAGTGGGCTTTTTGGAATCGGATTTTGTACATTGACTGTTAATTTTTTAGAATTTTGGTTAGTTTAGTCGTTATCCTGGAGATTTTTTAATTTTTTTTAACTCAATGTAACTAAAGAAACAGATAAGATTTAGGTTAAAATTTTATGTAAGCATTTTGTATGTTACGATTTACAAATTTACCAAACACAAAGTAATTATTTTGATAATTTTCCAAATAACTGCCATTACACATTTTCGTCGAATATATTTAAAAATTGTTAACATAACAATAAACTTACAAAATTAAAAATATGTTTATTTTCTAACGACCGATCAATATGTGTCTTGTCGTTTCTGTAGGCCAAAAGATAACGAAGTTTTATAAAAAAAAATAACTAAAACATAAATTCCTCTTAATTGTCTACAACATATAAAGTAAGCCTAAACCAAACATTTTAAAAACTCAAATAGAATTAATAAACAAGATACAATCTATTGCTCCTAAATGTGTTACACATTCATATGAGGCTTTCAACCATTTCAAAATGGCAACTGATAATATGCTTCATTAATGCTAATTAATACCACTTCAGTGGACACTACGTGACGAATATTAGTTTATAATAATTAATTCAGCAATAATTTTACCTTATTTTAGTAAAGCGTTACATTTAATTTCGCAATACATTATTTTGTTAGCAACAGATTGTAGGTTATTCTATCAGAATTTTAAAAATGTTTGTTTTCTGCTAATTTTATAGACAATGACCAAGAAATCATGGTGTCTGCTTTTATTTGTTATCTTGGTTATCCTTTTACCCGTAGAAACGATGAACAACTACTCTGTCTGTCGTTCTAAGTTTAAAATATTTTGTCTCTAGAAATGTTTTGTAAAATTGATAGTTTTCAAAATATTGCATGAACGAAATTTGTAACGGTAGCAATTTTGAACATCTTAACATTCTTTGTGTTTGGTATACTTACTTGTAAATCGTAATTTACAAAATTATTTTACCAAATTTAAACTTAATGCGTTATCTATTTCTGGAATAAAAGTGTGTTTTTTAAAAAACAAAAGGTGGATTTCGACTAAACTATAAGCAGAGTTCGAAAAAATTATACAATAATGTTTAATTGTTTTAAAACCCATATCATATTTACCGAGGTTTCATCGCACACGGTTCGTTTTTCTCCGCTGCGTAGGGCACTCTACTTATAGCATTCATATATCTAATCTTCAATCTTCAAATATTGGAAGGGTTAAAGTTTTTTATGCAAATCTTCAAATTAATTATTGGTGTATGTTAATTAGAGAGCGTAATTTTATTTGTTTTCCCTCTGTTTTTTTAGACGTTTCTTAAACCGTTTAAAATGGCCTTCCAGTAATTCCTATATATAATGTACCACAATCATCGCAATTGATCCTGCATACTCCAGTTATTTCCTCAAAAGTTAAAGAAACTTTGGGCGAATGTTGTAATGTTGCGAAACCCGTCATATATAACGCTGAACGAAGTCACACACGCAGATAACAGTTAAATTTATATAAATATATTTGTAACGTGGATAATTATTCAATAAGCTCTAATATTATTTTAAACAAATGATGTTACGTATATCTGAAAAGTACATTATTTCCTGCTAATTTATTCTATTATATTCACATATATAATCATCTATACAAATGAAACTATTAATAACTGAAGAATATTGTTAGTAGTAAACTATACCATTACTCGAACAAATTGTATCCCAAGGAAAAATTACGGAGTATGTTATTTAATGATGCTTAACCTTCTTCACTTTATTCTTGTTCAAATAACGAAGACGTTATAAGTAAAGTAGCTAGACTCGTGGTAAAATACATAAAGTTATAATTGAGAATTCAACGATTACCCGGAAGACCTAGAATTAGTCTACGATACCATTAGAGGTCGTCATAGGAACATTATCACTACGGGAGCTGCTGAGGGATCTATTCTTGGCCCTGATTTGTGGAACGCGTCCTACGATGGAATCTTGCATATGAACATGGCAGGTGATGCGTTTTTGGTAGGATATGCAGATGAAATTGCCGTTGTTATTACTGTGTGGGACACTGATAGCATGCAACGAAAGCTTAATCAAGTCATGAGACGAGTTTCATCATGGATGTAGAAACGTGGACTCTGCCTAGCAACTCAGAAGACAGAACTGCTACTAATTACTCGACGAAGGATCCCAAAAGTTATCCCATTGCGTGTGGGTTCGGAAGAATTGCGGACAAAAGACACCATGAAGTAGGCCTACCTAAGGTTAGTATTTCAAATTGATCAATTAAATTCATAAATCTATTCTGTTTGCAACGGTGTAATATTTTAGGTGAATCTTTTATGCAATAATATCCAAGTCGGCTTAAATAAGGAGTTTCGTACATTTAGATTCAGATTTTGATAAATGTGCAATTTGTTTTAGGGAGGGATATGTTCTTTAAATCTCTTTTTTTTAAAGATGTTCCTGTCTGTAATGTATTATATTTCTCTAAACAGTCACTGATTGATAGATCATATATTCGTGTTTCTTTATGAGTTTACTACGGAAGTAAATTGCATATTGTACGACGGTAAGTCAAGGAATCTATCTAATTTAATAATACATATCAGAATGGCAACAATTAATCGTTTTGAAAAAAAATATGTAGTTACTTGTTAAAGTTTAATAATAAATGAAGCAAATATTATAAAATCATACAAAATAAAGGATTATCTAAAAATAAATACTTTGATAACTGTAAATATATTATTTATTGTTAAAATTGTATTGTTGCCTTACGCAAATTGTCTCTTTAAAGTTAAAGAGGAATGTTATTAATTTATAATAAATTGTTAAAGAATTGATAATTTTTCCTACAGAGATAGAAGATTTATGTCATGCTGCTCAGAAGTGGGTTTATACCGTACAGTTTATAGTATTAGACAGTTAGTACATATTCTTTATTACAAAACTTTTCACTTAGCCTACCAAACAATACGCGTGATTTTGTAGTGTCATTGTAGCCCGAAATTAGACTCATATTTTGGATTCTTTGGGAGTACATTTTAGATTTATTCAAAGAGTATTATGACCGAAAGTGTTTATTTAATGGTATGTTGCATAATTAAAAACGCTGATTTCTCTAAAACAACCTAAAAAAGGGAGAAATATGTTCAGCTCTTATTTAGTGTTATTTTTTAATCTGTAAATTTGAAGGATTAGTGTACATTATTTTCTGTATTATTAATTAGTTAATTGAAATTCTTAAATAGCAACATATTCATTAATATGAGCCAAGCGAGTAGCCACTTCGTTACATGAGAATACAGTTCAAGCAATGTGATCGTGTAGTGTACCAGTGTCTTTATTGTTTTTTAATAATATTTGTGCTAAAAAAGTGATGAATTGATTTTATGAGCTCAAGATTTAATTTCAAGGATTTGACAAGGTACTGTTTACATTATTGACCCACTTTTAACCCAACATTAAAAATATTTTTGAGGAGTGATTATAGGCTAGTTTCTACTAAGCAGTTCATAATGAACAAATACTGGATAGAAAAACTCTAGAAAAGTTCAGATAGTATCTAGAAACTTAGGCACTAAACAATTAAATAGTAGATCATTACATTTTCAGCACTTGCTAGTTACTCCTTAATTGATTTGGTTGCAATCATCCTCACGAGTAGACCCTACTATTTTCATTATTACTTTATGTTTTTAATTTATTTACTTCCTTAATTTTATATAGTTGTATCCTTCCCCATTGTTCATTTGTTTTAGTACTTTAAGTTAGCAGAGTTCTTCCAAGTTAGTTTTTCACTTTTAATTGTAGTACATCGCTCATATATTTTGAAACGTTCAAAACAGCACGACACTATCTTAAGTAGCTTGTTTGGAAAAACTTGAATACGCATTTTAAATATAATATGTAGGCTATCTTAATTCTCTTATCAATAAAAAGATAAGAACATTTACAATCAAATATATATTATACCGCTGTAATCTTCTTCAAAAGAATTTTAATTTGCAATTCTTAGATTAAAACACCTTTTTGCGTCGCTATGACCTAATATAAATGAAGTAATTAAAGGTAAAGTGGTATACCTTCAGTCATTTAGGTGGTAAGTTGCATCATGATATACCGGCATAATATTTATTGGAAAACTTCTCCTCCATATGTTCGGATATTGATCACTGCCTGGACAATCAGCACTGATATTTAACATTTATCTTCAAACAATTTTGGCTTCACTATAAGCGTTAAGACATAGCGACAATCGATTGGTAAACGGAATGATCTTATCCCAATAATGTTTACATCATTAACCTTTCGTCTGTACACTTGGGTCCCAGGGACCCAGCCATTTTGTTTTTTTGCCAGCGCATGCGCATAGCGCGCCGCAGACGACGCAGAGTCGCATGTAAATTCACTTTCAGTCGTCCTGCGACGCGAGTGCTAGATTTTGCTCCAGTTTGAGGTTATGTTCTTTGGTTATACTCAATAACGTAGCGTGTTGGGCCTTTGGGACCCATGTGTACAGTGTACGTAACATTTTTTGTGAGTGATCAATTTTAATTTTGTTTGTTTTCCTCGTGATTTGAACAACATGAGTGAGAACTTAGGAGTAGAAAATGCTAACTGATAGTGACATCAATCGTTTACTTCTCGAAAGATCTGAGCCGAATCCAGTAACTGATTTTTTTGGCGAAGGAGCCGTTGCGTATGAAAATCCATCGGATGAAAGTGATGTGGAAATCGACAATTTAGAGGAAGAACATGTAAATAGTGATTCGGAAGCATCCGCGGAAAGTGACAGTGAAGCTGCTACTGAAATAAGGCCGTATATACTTGGAAAAGATGGCCACCGATGGAACTGCCATGCCCCAAGCAGGACAGGACGTCCATCAGCTGACAATATTGTCTCTCATTTCGCCTGTGTAAAAGGTGAGGCTAAGTTAGTGAAACTGGCTTATCAATCTTGGAAGCTATTGATAAATGAAGATATGATTTCTGAAATTACCAATAGGACAAATGAAGAAATTTATTTGAGAAAGTTTTATGATGTAAGTTGTAGTTTCAACAAGTCAACTGATCCTTACGAATTATTGGGTTTGTTTGGGTTATACTATGCTGCTGGAATGTTGAAGGATAGTAAGCTAAATATTGACGATTTATGGTCACCTGAATTTGGTATCGATATTTTTAGAGCTACCATGAGTAAAAGAAGGTTTCAGTTCTTATCGTCATGTTTAAGATTAGACGATAAATCCACCAGAGTTGAAAGACGAAAGGATGACAAATTTGCTCCTATTCGACAAATATGGGAGCAGTTTATTGGTAACTGTAGGAAGTACTATAGTCCTAACGAATACCTCACCATCGATGAGCAATTGGTTGATTTCAGGGGGCGATGCCCTTTTAGGTTATACATGCCTAATAAACCGGCCAAATATGGCATGAAGATTGTTATGCTTAATGACAGCAAGACATTTTACATGCTAAATGCTGAGCCCTATGTAGGAGTGGTAAAAAAACAAGTAAATGAGCTAGTGCCTGAATATTACATTCGCACTTTGACTGAACCAATCCACGGCAGTGGAAGGAATGTAACACACGATAACTGGTTTACCACTGTTGGCATGGCAGACAAAATGTTAACAGACTTCAAGCTTACAACAGTTGGTACTCTAAAGAAAATCAAAAGGGAAATTCCCCCACTATGTTTGGCTAATCGTGAAAAAGGAACGTCTCTCTTTCTGTTTGATGGTAAGAAAACATTAGTTTCTTACACTCCAAAGAAAAAAAAGGTAGTTCTTTTACTATCCTCAATGCACAGAGATGACAAAGTAGATGAGGAGTCAGGAAAACCTGAAATTATCCTAACTTACAACATGACCAAAGGTGGCACCGATACTTTTGACAAGCTCTGCAATTCATATACAGTAGCCAGAACTACTTACAGGTGGCCAATGCGTTTCTGGTGCGCTATATTGGATCAGGCCGGTATAAATAGTTTAGTGTTATTGACGATGGCTGATCCCACTTGGAAAGAAAATCCTAAGAACAACAGACGTCAGTTTTTGAGGGACCTAGCAGTTCAACTTTGTAAAAACCATCAAGAGAGACGACTAACATGTCCTACCTTACAAATAGGCGTTAAAAGTGTGATTTATAAAGTACTAAAACGAGATTTGTTATCTGTCAATCCACCTCAGTCCAGCAATGCATCACTTGAACGCTCAAAACGCAAGCGCTGTTTTTTGTGTAAGCCGAAGGACCGAAAAACCAAAAATCATTGCAGTAAGTGTTCCTCGCCTTTTTGTGATGAGCACAGAGCTACTATTTGTGTGCGTTGTGAGGATGAAATGAAAAAATAAGGCTGAATTCATAAACAGTAACAAGTAAGATTTTTTTTGTTTAAAATTTTGTCCAAAAACTTTACTACTTTGTCACAGTTAGTTTTACCAACTAAAAACATTATAGTTTTTGGTATTGATACATACATTTGCTTATACACATATTGTCAACAATATACATATATTAGCATTGATTAATAAGTGTTTTTATTGATACTGTTATAAATAAATGGTTGTCAATACATTTTTTTACAGAAACTGTTAATTTTTTTTATACGCCCTACATAAACGGTTGGTAATCATATAATGAGTTGGTAATCATATTTTCTTGTAGAAAACAATATAAGCTACAAATCAGTATGATAGAATCATTTTTTGAGTCATTTTTAAGACGCAAGTGTAAGAAAAAAAAATGGGTCCCAGGGACCCATGTGTACAGAGTGTGTAACTTTTTATATGTGTACAGACGAAGGGTTAAAACTTTGGCTTGTTAAAGACAAATTATTGGATAACGCTATTTTATCCAACGATTCAGTACATAGTCTACTTATACCATAACAAAATCATACACAAATTATGTCTGATGGACAGGATTTCTTTTACATATTTCTTTTTACAACTATCGTTAGAAAACGATATGGTTTTTATACTAGTACGGTTTTTATAGTCCGTATGTAACTTTGATTGTTACTCTTTTGAGTATAAATGGCTTATCTTCCAACAGACATAATTGTACAAGGGAAGAGAGTACGGGCTTTTGTGTATAAAGCACGCATTAATAATTTAGGTTGTAAACAATGTTATATTAAAAGTATGTAATACCTGAATAACAAAGTTAGTCGGATGCAATGTAGTTATCAACCTCCAATTAGTTACGTTGCGATTATATTAATAAACATTTAGTTCAGACTTAAGTACATGTACTTATTGTTTTTAGAAACCATTGTATGTTTTAACTAAGTTGATAGATTAACTTTGCAAATTCATGACTCTAACACATTGTAATAATAATGCCAAAGTTTTACAATCTCCGGTTAAACTATTAAAAGTAGCTCCTGTTTAAAGCAACGTGGGTGTTACAACAGTTTTCTCAGGTAGCCTCGGGTTACTAAAACCTTTTACACTTTGATAAAAATTTTGGCCGCTTTGCTTTCCTCTCTTTAGTGAAAATAACAAAGCAAAATATAATTCACTTTATTATTATTTTGTTATCCCCCCGCTTACACACTTCCTCAGCAATTTAATTAGTAAAATATAATGCCTAATTTATGTTAACAATAAAGACCTATGGAAATTTTCGTGTTTCGTGTAGTTGCTTAAAAATATACTTGTATGATTATAGTTCAGTAAGAAAGTAATAAAACTATGCAGTTCTTTTTAAGTTACATTATTGTAACGTTTTTTCCCCCATATCGTACATTATGTTAAAATATATATTATAAAAGGATTTGACAAGAACAAAAACAGATTCATAACAGAGAATCCATTATTTTTTATAGCATTTATTTTTAAGGTGACTTATAAGGCAACATAATGGAATTTCTAATGCGACACTAGTTAGTTAAAAGGCAATACAAGTGAGTTCAAATGCGACATAAAGACTTCAAATTCAGTAAAAGT
>JAGFPH010006099.1:69162-80621 GCA_018207615.1 Philaenus spumarius | reverse complement strand
GGGGGGGGGGGGGGGGGCAAAATCTAAAATTTCCCAACAATTCTGACCAAATTTCCCAACTTTTTTCCAAACGTGCAGAAGTGGGCTCTGGGTTATTTTGTGTGGAAAAAAACTCAGTGAAGATGGGCCCTGAAGGCTCATCCCCGGATTTTTTTGAAAAATTGACTTCTCTAAGCAGGGGTTTTAACACTGCAGGTGCTATATTGAATATTTAAAGAGTTTTTTTTATATTTTACAAGAATTTTAACTTGTTCATCACATCATTGAAAAACATTCCCCATATTTCCCCCACCATTTTCTTTTCCCAAATATTTGCCGCTAACTTTAAAATTTCCCCATTTTGCGAAAAAAAACAAATCTGGCAAAACTGGTCTGGCGGCCTGGAGCAGTGCATGGCAAGTCAGTGACAGTCAGTGTTGCCACAACAACAAGGGTTGGAACTAAATTTCCCAGATCATAATTTTAAAAAAGACAATGTGTATTTATATGGTACAGAAATATTTGGATTTGCCCAACATTTTTGGATTGGGAAGTATAACTTGTTTCTTATTTGTGAATTTTGGTGGTTAACAACAAAAATTTTCGAAACCCGAACCAAAAGTTGGGGTTTTTGAGGGGTTTTACGTGCAATTTAATCCAAAAATCTAAATTTCAACTTTTTTCAAAATATAAAATTTTCCAACTTTTTGGATTTTAAGCTTATTGGGGGGGGGGAGCCCCTTGTCCCCCCCTATAGTGACGTCCCTGATCGTGGAGCATTTTCAGTTTGCGATTGACAGAGTAGAAATAAGCGCCGAGGTTGTGGAAGAAGAGGTCAATGTTGCCATAGCTTTACGACAGTTCGTTCAAATGTTAGACTCAAGACCGGGTAGAAACTGTAGAAAGAAAAGATACCTTTTATCGTACATCAATCAATGAACTGGAACGTGACCCTGCAAAGTTTTACAACTACTGTCGCATGAGTGTAACCAGTTTTCCAGTATTGTTAGGACCGATTCAAGACATGATCACCAATTTGAGGAAAGCTTATCTGCTGAGGAAAGGCTGTTTATTACTAAAAGGTAAGAACAGAGCAGAGTGGAGTATACTTGGTCTGCACATGCGCGGATAGAAATTGCTCCCGACCACCAGACCTGCAACATAAATTCAGAGCTGATGTCGGGAGCTGCTGCGAGTGCCGCGTGGTGTTGCGAGATGTTGAGACACACTTGCTTCCTGTGTGTGCGGTAGTCCCCATTTAATCGCTTATAAAAGTTGTAGTCCGTCAAAAAATCGCCTGCTCCTTCCTGTGTGCGGTCAGCCTTATCCTTCAATCTGGCAATCAGGCCACGATCAGAAAACAATTGGCCAAACTGTAGGCCTACCCTTTGCTGTTTAAAATTCAAATCATAATTTAACAGTTGGCCTTATAGGTTTAGTTATATAAATATGTTTCAATTAGGTAAATATAACCAGTGCTAATAATTTAAAATGAAATGTTTTTGTTAATACATTAAATTAATGATATAATTTTTTAACTCAACCGAATAAATTATTTACAGGGTGTCCAGTAATTACGGGTTCAAACTTCAGGGAATGGTCTATAGGTCAAAATAAGAAAATAAACGGTACCAGGAACTGGCACATACTTTCTCACAAACATATTTAAATTATTAAACAGATTCACGGTGACTTTTAGGGTGGGGTAGGAGAGATGATTTTGTATTAAAGTTGTTTTCCCATAAAAATCCATAAAATAACGCAAAAACCAACTTTTCTCAAAAACGGCTCGTACGATTTTGATTAAAATTTTACAGTTTATAGTACATTAGGTCCCTAATAAACTATAAAATTTTAATTAAAATCGTTAGAGCCGTTTTTGAAAAAAGTTGATTTTTCCGTTATTTTAAGGGTTTTATGGGAAAATTACCCTTAAAAATTAAAAATTAACAAAAATGAAAAAAACCCCTGGAGATACCGTGGATTAGTACCTCCATACCAAATTTCATCAAAATCGGACGACTGGTTTAGGCTCTAGGTCTGATAACATCCACACAGACACACAGACAGACACACAGACACACACACAGACATCACTCCGAAAACCACTTTTTTAGGTTCAGGGGGACCCAAAACGGATATTTCCACCAAAAACTCAAACTCGAAAATTTTGACGAAAACAATACTTTCTCCATATACTAGGTATAGGGGGAGAAAGTAAAAAGTTTATTTAAACCCGAAAAAGCTTTGTTTTCCAGATATCCGCCATTTTGCGTTTTGTACAAAATAATTCAAATCTAGAGTTTGATTGATTGAGTTCAAACTTGGCATGAAGTTTAAACTAACAATGATATATCTAAAAAAAAAAATTAAATCCAATCATGCGTTTAGAAATGGCAGCTGTTTGAAAATTTCAAACCTAAATTACACAAAAACCGTACATTTTAACAAAAAAATGTCAAGACACCTTTTTTGTAGCCCTTTTGATTCCCTATTGGATGGTGTAACTGTCAAAACAATCGGATGAAGGATAATAGCTAAGTTAAAGATAATGATGGCAAATGTGCATACAATATTGCTGTGTTTAAGTAGGAGACGGGTTACATTAAAAAAGGAGAGTGACTAATAAATATTATTATTAGCTAGAGAGAAAACTATTCGATCGATTTCAAACAAATTTTCACCAAACATGTCAATTAGTCCTGCATAGGTGCACGAAAAAAGGTTTTGAAATATTTCGAAAAAAAACCTTTTTGGCCAAAAAACCCCCAAAAAATCAGTTATTATTTTTTAATAAAAAACGGCCTTAACGATTTTGATAAAATTTGGCTTATTTGTAGCCCTTAATGTATCCTACCATATGCAAAAAACAGCATCTTTCTAAACATTCTCGTTTAGCTAATAATACTAATAACAGATTTTTGGGGGTTTTTTGGCTGAAAAGGGGGTTGTTTTTCAAAATTTTCGTGCATCTATACAGGCCTAATTGCCGTGTTTGGTGCAAATTTTTTCGAAATCGATCCAATAGTTTTATCTCTAGCTAATAATAATAACAATAATGTTTATTAGTTAATCTCCTACTTTAATTAATATCACCTCTCCTACTCCATCTACAATTATGAAGTCACAATGAATCTGTTTAATAATTTAAATATGTTTGTGAGAAAGTATGTGCAGTTTCTGGTACCGTTTATTTTGTTGATCATCTTTGAATCTTTGTTTTTTTTTTAAATACCATTTTCCGTTGAAACTTCTATTGAAATTTCTATTAAAAACTACATATGCAAATTTTAATGATTCCTCAAAACGTGTTCTGGGGTCTATGAACGGTGCTCATTCACTACTCCCGATCTTAGGTCTCACCATAAGGGTCGCTGCAATATCTCATCTTTCCTATGGAAATTCGCTAACAGTATCCATAGGTTTGTCACCTATTTCTTCAACTATAAAGTGCGTGAATGTTATTAGCGAATTTCCATAGGAAAGATGGCGAGGCACAAGGCCGGGAGTAGTAAATAAGCACCGTACATGGTCCCCAGAACATGTTTTGAGGTGTCATTGAACATTTTATGTATGTAAGTATATAAGTGTTTGCACTCTAGCGCCCGCATTTCTTTCAAATTTGGTACACACGTTGGTTGTCTAAGTCGCTCGGAAGAGTTTGTTAGATAAAAAATCCAACAAAAGAAAGTAATTATTTTTAAGATTTTTCGAACTAGAATGAAACTTTTTTTTTGGGTTTCATCTAAAAACATAAAAGTATGATATATTATTATTCTGCACATTTTGTATGTTACACGACATTATAGCACGCTTGATTCCTCCAAAACCTATCAAAACGTAAAATACCATACAAGTATTCAAATCAACGTGGGAGGATTTTACCGTGGGGCATCTTCTGATCCAAGGTCAACGGCTGAGTTTGTACGCTGCGAGCGAAGCGAAGCAGTCCGTAACCCGAGGTTGCAAGGTCCAAGGTCAAACCCGCAAAGCGAGATTTTCTGCTGCGAGCGGAACGAAGCAGCACGTGAGCCGAAGCTGGAGGCTGAGTTACAAACAAATTCTACTTATACCGGGTGTCCCCCGAAGAGGTCCCTATTTTTGAATTAATATATTAGATGCACCGAACACTCTACAAACCTGAAACTCAACAGTCCACATATGTAAAAGAAATACACCTGAGTATCAGTTAATTCTGACACATTAGGACAAAATGGCGGGATATCAAAGAAATAGTACCTTTTCGTTAAAATAGTTTTATTTGCTTAAGTGTTACAACATAATTATTGAATTTTAACGATGTTACTAAGCACTAAACAACGTTAGGGAATTAAAGATATAAGTAACTCATAAATAAATTAAATCTATTAGATCCATAAACCTTATTCAAACTGATGTCCATCGATCGCAATGCACTGATGACAACGAAATAGAAAACAGTCATACGTTTTGCTGAACAACTCTCGAGGTATCAACAACAGTTCCTCTTCGATCAACCTCATTAGTTCATCGTCTGTCGCAATGTTATGACTGTTATGACAATAAACCTTCTCCTTCAAAAAGCCCCACAGAAAAAAGTCACAAACAGTCAAGTCTGGAGACCTTGGGGGCCAGTCCATGAAGCTGCTGCCACGACCTATCCAACGGTTAGGAAGATTTTGGTCCAAAACTGCTTTGGCCACATTAGCATAATGCGGAGGAGCCCATCCTGTTGGAAAAAAAGTCTTTCATCTCAGGCTGAGAAAGATGAGGAACTATGTGATTGCTTAAAACTGATGCATACCTTTCTCCAGTCATTGTTTGTCGGGATATGTCATACGACAAAACACCATCCTTGGTAACAGCAGCCCAAACTGTTATACCTGTTGATTTTAATTTCTCTTCTTGTAAGATATGTGCATTTTTTGTGTTATAGTAATGACAATTATGCCTGTTTACAGTTCCTATTCGATAAAATGTCGCTTCATCTGAAAACACGATTCCTTCATGCCATTTGCTATCTACGTCAGTCTTTTCAATTATTTTCGAACAAAATTCCAATCGTCTGTCAGGATCATCTTCAAGCAGTCCGTGAACTAAATGAGTTTTATAATGTTTGATTATGTTCTTTTTGGCATACCTTTGGACAGATGACTTCGGTACCCTGTAGCAGATTCCACCTTTCTTACTGAATTAGGCGTATTTGGAGATTCCATGAAAGCAGCACATACGATTTCTTAATTTTCTATGTTGGAGGATCTATGGTATTTTTTTGTATTGACCCCGTTTCTAGTAGGATAGTCTTCCACTTACGAATAGATTTCCTTGACGGTGGAACTACACCTGGGTACCTTTCCCTAAAACACCTTATTGCTTCATAATCATTTTCAAAGGCCATAGCCCAGGAACAACATTTCACTTTTTGCTCAGTTGAAAATGGCATGGTACATAAGACACTTTACAATGGAACTTAATAACAAATGCCAATGTTTATTACCAAATATATTCATTGTTGTGGATACACGCAGTCAGCTGATATATTTAAAATAGTCTAAACAGCTGTAGCTGTTCCTATTCTAAATAAAAGTAGGTTTACCCTTAAAATACGATTGCTGATTTTGTTGTTTTTCCGCCATTTTGATTGGACAGTCAGAATTAACTGATACTCAGGGGTATTTCTTTTACATATGTGTTAGTCACGACTGTAGAATTTCAAGTCTGTAGCGCGCTCTATACGTCTGTCATATCAATTCAAAAATAGGGACCTCTTCGTGGGACACCCGGTACTTCGCACACACATGTATTAGCTATTCAGCGCCTTCGTGAGTAGATCAATTTCCCAAACAGTTGATTGAAATCCTAAAACAAATAAACTTAATTTTGGAAATTCGCTCAACTCACGTCAGCGGTTCAGCTGCGTGATCGAATTATTTTTAATAGATTAGTGTAAAATAACCTAAACTCTTCTTCGGGTTCAGATTAGAACTCGAACCTCACGCAACCCTCTATTTTAAAAGAGAGATGAACTTACCTAAACCAACAGAACATTAAGTAGCCTAACTTAATATATTTTATTAACTGTAATAAAGACAGTCTAACAGAAACCACTCAAACCTAAAACTGAAATAACCTAATCTGAATCCTGGTTTTAGTTCAGATGACATCTCGAACCTCACGAACTCTCTTTCATACAAGAAAAAACAAAAACCTAACCTAACCCTTTATTTAATTACATCAGAGAAGCTAAATTATATTCATGAAACAATATCTGAAACCCCTGCTCTTAATTTATCAAAACATCGATAATATATAGGTTGATACGGAACTATGTGGCAAAGTCTCGGTAGCTCATTCTATAGCTAAAAATAAGAAAAAAGTTCATATAAACATAGGCCCGAAAACACTTCGTTTTCCAGATACCCGCCATTTTTTTTGTTACAAAATAATTCATATCTAGAGAAATGTTTGACTGATTGAGTTCAAACTTGGCATGAAGTTGAACCTAACAATGGTATATCTCAAGAAAAATAATCGATTCTAGCCAATCATGCGTTTCAAAATGGCGGCTGTTTGAAAAACCTAAATTACTCAAAAACCGTACATCTTAAGAAAAAGCGTCAAGATACCTTTTTTGTAGTCCTTTTGATTCCCTATCGGATGGTATAACTGTGAAAGCAATCGGACAACAACCTGTACATCCAATATTGTTGTATTTACTGTGTAGGATGCCGGGTTGAACGTAAACCAATCATTACACATAACTTAACTATTACCCTTAATCTGATCGTTTTGACAGGTACACCATCCGATAGGAAATCAAAAGGGCTACAAAAAAGATATCTTGAAATTTTTTGTTAAAATGTACGGTTTTTGAGTAATTTTATTTTTGAAATTTTAAACAGCCACCATTTTGAAACGCATGATTGGATATAATCGCTTATTTTTCTTGAGATATATCATTGTTAGGTTAAACTTCATGCCACGGTTGAACTGAATCAGTCAAACATTTCTCTAGATATGAATTATTTTGTAACAAAAAAAAAAATGACGGATATCCTGGAAAACGAAATGTTTTCGAGCCTATGTTTATATGAACTTTTTTCTTTAGCTTTCGAGACACTGCCGCATACTTCTGAATCACCCTGTATATGTTGTTATCTACGCGCATGTCAGACCCCGAGTGAGACTGAGATGCATCAGAATACAACTGCACCGAGACTCGTTCTGGTTGCAACATCCTAGCATCCTCCATTCCTCCTACTGAACCCCTTCCAACGCTCTCTGGTGGTGAAATTGAGGTCAGACCATCTCACGATACGTCTTTCGCTTTTATCCTTCTGTTCGCTCCACTTCTGTTTATAACATGTAATGGGGATTTCAATATTTTATGTTATGTATATTGATTCCAAAGTCTGGCGGTTGAAAGTAGTAATGTTGTATTTAAAGTTATCGGGCCGGAACATTCGATTATTTACAACTTGCGCTACTAAAATATATCGATAACTACTGCAGAAGGGAGTGCTCAAGGAGTACAACTTTTCATTGATATTCTGTTATAGTCAGAATATGTGTACCAAATTTGTATAAATATCTGTACTTACTTATTATATATATACCCTTTGTGTTCTACAAATTTGTAGTCTTGTACAAATTAAACTAAACTAATCAAGTAAACTAACTTCCTGGTAGCCTAGAGTCTTCAAATTTAGATCATACCTAATAAATTGATGGCAAAGCAATAATATTGGGACAAACACCTTCACCCACTCCCACCCCACCCCCCCAATAACACAATAATGTCCGATTGTAAAAAATCCAATATACAAGGATGTAAATAAAAAGTGTTAATGTTAAATTACAAAATTTATCTCAACAAACTAAAAATAAACACGTTTTTAAAAGGCACTAAAAGTATAAAATAATGTCTTCTTTAAAAATATTCATAATCCCATACACTAATTTTCCTTAAAATTTCTGTTGGTGAGTTTAAAAAAAATCCAAATGCTTGCAAAATTAAAAAAAGTGCAATAAATATTCACAAGTAATTATCTTGCAATGCAATTAATTTTAACTATCATTTGAGTTTTTGCTGCTAGAATTTCTACCTATAATCCTTACTTTTGCTTCCTCGCAACAATTATCTATGTATATTGCATACGCCCCACGTTTTTGTTTTGAATATATATAGGTAATTGTTGCTTGATTGCAACAGTAATGATTGTAGGAAGTAGCTCTAGTAGCGAAAACTCAAATGATAGTTCAAATCAATTGCATTGCTAGATAATTACTGGTGAATGTTTAGTCATAAAAATTATCTATAGAATGTGCATCAAGTTTTTTGTTTTGAATTTTGCAAGCAGTTTGATTTTTTTTTAAATTCACCAACACAAATTTTTTTATACTTTTTACAGCATTTTAAAAACGTGTTAAAATAATTTAGTGCCAGAGGCGTTACAGATTATTGAGGGTGACTAAGTAAACTTTGCGCGCTTAATACACACAACGATTTTCCTACAGCTCCATTTTAAATAATTAGTGTTTTAGTTTTATTGGCTCTGTACCAATTTTCTCCTGATTTAAACATTCACACATTTTATTTGTAATTTGTATTTATTAGTACTAGCTGGCCAGTGCGAATATTTCGCAAGTTAGGAGTACTTACCTGATTTAGTTCAGTTAATTAAGTTTATTTATTTTCGTTGGTTTATAAATAATAGTTTATAACGATTTATAACGCTTTACGTCGGTTAAATTGGATCGATTTGCGTGACAGAAAAAACTTGCAAATAGAATGTCAACAATCTAACAGCTGTCATGTTAGTTAAATAGATTGTTAATAGATGGCGCCTTTCATTAGGAATCATATGAACTTTCATATGAAAGTTTTTTAATAAATTTTTTATGAAAACATTAATTTTAAGCAATTTAAATATATTATTACTTTTATTTTACCTTGCTTTTTTGTGACCTATGACGTCCTGTAAACTGACGACCGCGGTTTCGACTTCTCAGGGTCATTTTCAAGCTCGACCACGTACAAGACAGGATGCATCCACGTTTTTTATTCAATCGACAAACCGTTTAATCACGGTACTTATTGTAAATTTAATGCGAACTATTTAACCAATGTGACTGTTATAATGTGATATGTGTGTTGTGTGTGACTTGTAAATGACTCTGTGAAGTCGAAACCGCGGTCGTCAGTTTAAAAATAAAAAAAAAGATATATTTATAAAAGTAATCATATATTAATTTAGTGTTGTGATCAAGAAGTAGGACTTAAAATTAAGCTATTTGTTTATTTTTCTTCAATAGCGGGGAACATAAGATTTAAATGATGTTTGCATCTATAATTCTGATGAAGAATTAAGGGAGATATGGCTTAGAACATCTTAAAGAAATAATATATATAAAAGTTTTTTAATCATTTTTTGAATTAAAATATTAATTTTAAGCTATTGGTTTATTTTTTGTCAATAGCGGGGAACATAAGCTTTTAAATTATGTTTGAATCATTAATTTTGATGAAGAGTTAAGGGAGATAACACGTTGCTACAAAAAACACCTTCGAGACTTTTTTAACTCCAAGTCCATTAAACAGACACGTGCTTCACCAATATGAACAGGTTTAATTAGGATAAAAAAAAAATTTCATTCCTTTTATTACAACAAGAAAAACATACAAAACAAAAACGATTTAGACAACAAAAGAAAAATATAACTCACTTTAAAAACAGTAATAGTAAAATAAATTGAAGTGTGATACAATAATACATTACTTACTATAAAATACACAAAAAACAAAAAAACAAAACAATATTACTTCTAAATCCTAAAACAATAAAAAACTAAATATAAGCAACAACAGAGAATACTTAAGAAGAAGAAAAGGAAAAAAAGGAATGAACAATGCAGTTTCCATGGGTCTGCCCGTTTTGAGGCTGCATATCTCCCAACTAAAAGAAAAAGAGGAGAAAAAAACAGAGTTTAAGATGTCATAGGGAGCAGTTAAATTATTAATAAATTAAAATTAAATTTAAAATTGATTACAAATAAAAGAAAAACAAGAATAATTTGTTCTGTGATAAATAATTTGGTCAAAAGATCTGCTTTCATAACATGAAATATAACTTAGTTATAATTACACATACGTAATTGAGGTATTGAGTAGGCCACATTTTCATAAATATGACAATGTTTGGGAGTTAATTTTTTCTAAATCATAATTAATGTAGATTTGTGCAATGTTTCTATATCTTGAAATCAATACACATCTAATTAATTGTATGCAGAACACAATACGTAGAAAAATGCAAAAATCTGAACTTTTTGGCTCAGCCATTTTGGATTTGGGTATCAGAGAGGGGTTTAGTTTACATAAATTTTCTCGTCTCAACGGGGGTTTTAATGAGGTATCACACAATAAGGGTTACTATTTAAAAATTTTCAATTGCAACCCCCCCATTTTTTCTAAATGTATGCAACCCCCATGTTTTAACCTCAACCGAATAAGGGTGAAATTCATACATAAAAGGTGCAGAATTTTCCTAATATAACTTCCTGAAGTTACGATGGGATCGAGGAACTTTTGAATCATTCTTAATAATATTGAGATATTAATCTAATATAATAAGCACAAACCAGTTTTTTTACTTTAAAGTTTTTTTGTCATAAATAGCTTTTATGTTTAAGTTTTTTAAAGTTAATAAACTATTTGAAAAAATTTAAATTGCTTGAATTAATAACATTTTTGCATTTGGGGTATCCATATCACTATTTTGATCACTATTTTTAACTCGATCTGAAATGGGGGCTTCATTATTAAAAATTATTAACTAACCCTGACTCTTTTTATAAAATTATGCGTATATTTTCTTTTGGTAAAAATAAGATTCGATAAAGCATAATATTAACACTCAACATTCCCCTGTCCTGCTAAGGTATAAATTCTGGCTGTAATAACAAACGGACCGAGTCTAGTCCGACGTCTAGAGAAGTTCGGCCTAATTGATCAGCTGACTTTCTCGGCCTCGCGGGACATTAACCACACTCCTGATTACGGTTTGCATTCGCTAACCGAGGAAATATATAGCGGAGAATGTGTGTAATGAAAAACCATTAATAAGAGGTTAGGCCGGCCATACCTCAGTGGGTTCCACGGTCAAACATCAAGTTAGCGGTCAATGTGGATGAACACGTGAAATGGGAACATTCCTTTATAACAGGCGGGGAGTATGTTATGGCATGACCTTTTAGAGCGGAAGAAATAGATAAAAAGCGTAAGCAGCGCTGCCGCATTACTGTAGCCGAATTTTCTAATCAGGGAATAACTAGTATTAAATACTGGTCGTTTCCTATGCATTTTGTTCCTTGTTCCGGAAACTGCACCTGACATACCTTTGCACAGGATTATAGTAAATTTAATTGTCTTTCGAATGACATATTTCACAAATAGTACTCGGGCTTATGACTGGTAGAAATTGCGCAATTATCTTACATGG